>QVOA01014111.1:0-52906 GCA_014825685.1 Pseudomyrmex cubaensis
AATATTTTTGTTAAATTTTTATTTATTAGATAAGGTGTTCTTTTAATTAAAAATAAATAACAACTAATATTTATATTTAATAAAAAGCTCTTATTGTTTATTACAAATTTTGTATTAAACTATTTGTATCTTTTTACCGCATAAAAAATTTTAATTATTTAAAATATTAATGTAAAACGTTTCTTTGATTGCTAAAGAAGCACACTACATAAGTATCTCAATATTTCATTTTTTGTGGGTTGACACTGTATTGCTTATTAGCGTCCAGTTTGAACTGTTTCTATTTTTATCGCTTATTCACTTTCGTTTTTTATTTTTGCGACAGGATATTAGAATTGCTGCCGTGCAGTGTCTCGCGCATTACGCCAATTATCCCACTATCCTGATCAATCCGTACAAGCAAGATGTACTGGACAAATTAGGCGTAACAATCGACGATCGCAAGCGTCTAGTTAGGAAGGCTGCGGTGGAGGCGAGAACGCGATGGTTCTTAGTAGGTGCAACTGAAGAGTCGAAGAATTGAACGCATAGAATTTCAGTTTTATGTAAATACAATATATATATATATAATATTTGATATATTTTTTTTCTTTGTACATTCGTTCAGACAAATGTAAATTTTGTATCGCCAATCATCAATATGTTGTGTTTGTAAATCAACGCTCGTCGTTTATTCACCACACGCACAGCGATCCACTTTTTCCGAACATCCCGAGTTTCCGTCCAGCCCTGACACTTCTAATCGAGTTAAGAATTTATTTTATTAAGCGGATTTCAAAGTCACAGAGCTCGCTAGCCTAGATACGCTCAGTGCGACGCAAGCATGGCTGATGGTGAGAACATATACATTTAGAGTTTTAAATATTAACAGTATTCACAGATTTTTGTTTCATAGATGTTGTGTTAATTTGACAATTTGTTGTGTTTTTTTGAGAAAAATTAAAGTAGATAATTATAACAATATTAATTATTTGTCAATAGGTCAGTAACGAGCAATGATATTAGATGTGAAATGTTTATAATTATAAATAATAATGATACAGTGATTTTACAAAATTACGGGGCGAAACGTTTCGACATACACAGATTTTTATTTTTTTATATCAAATGTTTGCGCGTGTTAGGTGTTGCGAAGAACGGCGCGTACAAATATGACGACGGCACACGATACATCGGAGATTGGAATCGTCGGGGTTTGAAACACGGGGCTGGCTTGCTAGTTCTTCCGGACGGAACGCGTTACGACGGAGCGTTTCAGAATGGATTGTGCTCCGGTCTGGGAGTGCTTGTATTTTCCGACGGAGCGAAGTAAGTCGCGAGAATCATAAGTTTTTATTTTCAATGTCGCGGTTTCCTTTTACTCAAGAACGTTGTTCGAGGGAATGAGCTCTTTTTGCATTTTTTTCCGAAGATACGAAGGCGAGTTCATGCAAGGATGGTTTCACGGTCACGGTGTATTCTGGCGATCCGACGGAATGAAATTCGAGGGAGAATTTCGCGGAGGCCGTGTTTGGGGTTTAGGTATACAAATAAATAATTAAGTAACAATTATCTTTTAATATCACACGAGAAAAATTACTGCGGTTAAATTGATTTGGTTTTATATTTTGGCGCAATCGATAGTATTTATTTTTTTTATCATAGGTTTAGTGACTTACGCCGATGGGTCGCACGGGTTTCCGAGAAACGAAGGTTTCTTCCAAGATTGCAGATTGGTGCGACGACGACGTTGTCCGGATGTAGTGCAAAAGGCACAAAGAATTTCTATGATGGCGCGCGCTCAGTGCAATTAAGTATGTGGTAATCTCAATTACATATACATCTTCCTTCTACACACATATCTCTGTGTGCGATACTATTTTACTAAAACTTTCTATCGGACATTAAAATTGCTGAATACTTCCCTTGTACGATTTACGTAAACTTGATCAGAAATGCAAGTGCATACTTTCGTGTGTGACTATAAAGCGTGATGTTTATAATACGCCAGTTTCTTAAATCTCGGACAAAATTGTGCGTTACATGCCTAAAAGAAAAAAAAAATTGGAGAGGGAACAACAAGGCTAGACCACTTTCCGCTCGGAGAGGCGTGGTCCAGCCGGATGTTCCAGTTTTTGAAGGTGCGGCAATCGGCGGTCGATGTATAAAATGCATGTAATTTGTTTTTTTTTTATTATATAAAGATATCAATTTGATTTCATTTATTATGCCTTTTGGGCGTAAAAGAAACAATGCAATATAAAATTCACGAGAAGTTAAGTGCCGCCAGTATTGTTCTTTCTCCATCTTTTCTTCCTATATTTTCTTCCATTTTCTCTTCGAAAAGAGCCGCACATTGAAACTTTTTACACGTATGCGATACAATTTCTCAAATCTTGTCTTTTCAAGAAAGCAAGAAAAGAGACAATTAAAATAAATAATATAAATAATTTCTCATCGGGAAGAATTTATTTTCTCATGTGAGAAAAAAAAATTTAAACTTGATTAATTATATAAAATGTTTTTAAAGAAGAAGCATATTCGCCAAAGAAGATACGAATAAAAATAAAGTTTATTCTTTTACAAAACTTATTTACTTTAAAAAATGCACAAAGTGTAAACATACAATATCATTATTGGACGTAATGGACATATTGAAGGGAGAGAAAGACAGATTTTTTGCCGAGACAATGGCGCAATGTTAAACTTATCCTTGACACTCTAACTCCCACCATAACAAACTGTGCACACCGTGCAGAAGATTTCGAGGTTCGTCGTTAGTCCGGCAAGTATAAAAGTACCGATTGTCATCGGCAATAGCATTCGTATTTCGGCACAGATCCGATAAAGGTATCGTAAGATCCACTGAACATAATGGCAGCTAAGGTATGTACATGCTAGATATATCAGTGACAAACTATGTGGACACATAGTTGATTTGATCAACCAATATACAACTAATATATTCGCACGATTTGGACTCTAGAGAATCTCAGATATACTGTCATGCTTTGCAAAATATATTTACTGTTTTACAATGTGTATTTTTAAGGCAAATTTTCTCAAAAAAGTATCAGACATATTGTAGAGATTGTAAAAGTTTAAAGAAGGAGAAATTGGCGTAAATTGCAGTTTACTGTTCAAATCTCAAATTTTATTTTCATGATATTAAACAAAAAAAATATATATACATATCAATATTATAAAATTTTATTTCAGCTCTTCGTGATCGCCTGCATCTTGGCCGCGGCCAACGCTGGCTACATTGGTCTGCCCTCCGCCCTGTCGGTCGCGCCGATAGCGCACATTCAGCCCCACGCCATCACTTCGACGTCCGACAATATACTGCGCAGTCACGGCAATCTGGCGCAAGTGGCCACGCAAACTAAGACCATCGACACGCCGTTCTCCAGCTCGAGCAAGGCTGACATCCGCGTGAGCAATCCGGCCACGATCGCCTACGCTGCGCCCCTCGCTCATCCAGCCACCCCCTTCGCATACTCTGCCGCGATCCCCGCTGCCATCTCCGCTGTGCGTGCCGCTCCGGCCGCTCTCGGAGTCGCGTACTCGCCGGCCGTCGAAGTGTCCCACATGAGCTACAGCAGCCCGATCGGAATCGCCTATGCTTACTAAATCGACCACGTCTCTCCTCTATTGCCACGCAATGTTGTCTTTCCTTATATATATATATAGTGAATCAATATTTATGTATTTATTCGACATTTCCTACTTATCCGTGTACGCTATAAATTAATGGCACACATGATTTATGTAACGTACACAATAAAAATCATTCTTCTTCTCCAAACGATCGGTCTTTTTATTTCCTCAGACATCGTACAAGTTCCCGTTAGCAAGTTTTAATCTTAAGTTGAAGATCGATGCCGAGGCCTCGGTCGCCTCTTGTTCAGTGCGTAATTTAATTATATATTACATTTAACAGAGTAACGAAGCGTTTTTTTTACTGATAAATGAAATATTATCAAATATCTCAATCATGTAATTTGGACCTTCCTCATTGACAAAAAGTAAAGTAGTTTAATTTGCACTTGATCGAAAGAGAAGTGATTGGATAAAATGTTTTAAATGATCAAACAATGTCGAATATTTTGGGTAAGAGAGTTTTATTAATTTTTTATAGGAAAATAATTTACAAAAGTTTTTAAGTAAAAGGTAAAAAGTATTTCGGGAATAAGGAAAGAATTTAGATGTCGACTTCGAGAAAACTGTGGGATGTAGGTCAGTCGATTGTGAATCAATGTTAAAAGTGGTACATTAAGCTGCGAGATGTAGTTGACGCGCTAGTTCCATATTTCAAAATAAGATTTAGCCTAATTTAAGAGCAGGGGCAGCATGCGCCGCTGTCAATACGATGGTAGCCGGAGCCGGAGCCGGATGTGAAGCTGCCAATGTGATAAGTGGAGCAGATGCATGTCCAATAGCGGGTCGAATGGCCAGAGCAGGAGCTGCAATACAGTAACGCATTGTTTGTAAAAAAAACAATAAAAAACAAAACACACTTTTATCAATATTTGTCGGTATTGCATTGTATGTTTTTAGTGACAAAAAATTATTCATACTCTTAACAATGGGAGCGGCAGCGACAATAGCGGCAGGTTTTGCCAAGATAGCCACTGGTGCTGCAGCGATCAAACCACCCAAAACGCCAACGTTGGCGATAGCCAAAATGCACAAACAGACAGCCAAGAACTGCAAGATTTAATTATAAGAATAATTAATAAATTTTCGGAACGTCAAATTTCTCAAATGTCCTTGTTTGCAAAGTACTGAGTGCCAGCATATTAAACAATTCAATAGTCAAAAGACAATTCAAATACCACCATCAAGAATTTGATTTAATTTTAGATTTTTAAATATAAATTTGTCTTGAAATAAAACACTCGATCTTATTATATATAAATTTTTATATATATTATCTAAAAGTGTAATTTTTTTTATTATAAACAAACTTCTCTCGTGTTGTTCGAAGAGAAACTCACCTTATACATGGTGCTTGTACTAATATTCTTCTTTCACGTTGAAAAACGAATTGAATGCTCTGTCTAAATCAAACAGCCTATTTATACGCATGTTGCGGCAAACCTGTCTAATGTACTTGGAGCATTTTTTTCCAAAAACTTGGTATTAGTATGTATATGTGCTAGCAATAATGTACTCACAGTAAAAGTCTTATTGCATCACGTAATATACTGCATCCTGTTAAGTTGTGAATAAATTTTACGCCCTCAATGACCCCGTTTAGGAAGACGTAAACAAAACAACACATATCTCGCGTTTGATGTTGTTTTTATTACTTATTTGGAGAATACTTCGTAAATGAAGTTTCTTGATCTGTTCTGTTGAATTGCACAAATCTATATTTGTTAGGTGTAGCGTGACAATACGATAAGAGAAACATTATTTTCTTCCAAATTTCCGAAAGAGGATTAAAAATTCTTTTGATGATAACTCGAAGATATTTTTTTTTTTTTTTCATGATTATAGTATTGATGTTCTTCGCGCGCGCGTAACTGAAGAAAAAAAACATTTTTAAGTTATTATCAAAAAAACCTTTTTTGTTATCTGTGACTCAACAGCGCATGTGATGACGATCAATCATTATCAAAATTCTTTGTATGCGTAAGAATTTTAATTCCATTTTCAAAAAGAATTTTAATTCGATTTTTTAAACAGATCATGATTTTTTAAAAATAATTGTTTTATAATTTTTTTCTACCAAAAGTTAATAATAATAAAGGAGAGATGATAATTAGAATGTTTACGCATTTGTTCTTCGCATATTAAAATACACAGCATGAAATTAAAAAATTTTGTTTTATGTTGCATTTTAAATTTACTAAACTGTCATGTGTGACAAGTGTCTCGTGCTTCATATTATGAATATTGCATCATGAAGTACAGTGAACCAGTCTGAAATCTGATGCAAGTTGGCGTTACATTGCGCCGTTTTAATAAAACAACAATAAAGACAAGGCATGCACCTAGTTGCTCGACACATTAGTCGGTGCTTGCATCATGTCGGGTAAAGCAGATGCATGAGAAACGGATCGCAGGACACACACACATACATACATACGTTATATCTCTCTTATTATAAATCTCTGATTAATTTTAAAACTAAAACCTTATGTAATAGTGTATGTAAAAGTGTTTTTCTCGTGCAAAACTAATTACGAATTTGTAACATTGATTTCCCAGCAAACAAGATCGCGTCTGGTTCCATATGTGCGTTTCGAATTGGAGGATGTAACATCGGAAGTGTTTGAAAGTTTAGTTTGAAAAAAAAAAAAAGAACGGAATGCGTGTCTAGAGCGCTTGATGAATGGCTTTATTTCTGATCGATCGATCCGATAAACAATGACATCGCCCGCGGCCCGTGATTTTGCGCGAAAGAAAGTGAAATTGGCGCCCATAATTTTTGAGAGAGATAACTTGCGCAACACTCCTGACCTTGCACAAGATACATTTGAACCATTGCTCTTGGAAAAGCAAAGTGCAAAAAAGTGAAGGTGACCTACATATGTAGCGACATAAATGAGGTTGGGCATTGAGAGAAGTGGACCACACCCTCTCAATCAATTTTACGCGCGCAATTAAGACAAAAAAAGTTCTCACTTCAATTAAAGTAATTAATAAGATTCGAAACAAATGAAAAATAAATTCTACAGCACATCTCTATACGATTTGACAATCTTTATTGACGCATCTTTTTACACAGCAACTCTCGCGAGCTTATTGTTTATTTATCTATATATATATATATATATATATACAAATTTAATACATACATGTACGTAATATCAACTGTGATATCATTTGTTGTGCAATTCGTCACACATGCGCTAAGATAAGTTACGTAACTTGTTTCTATCGCGTTTCACGCGACAAGCAAAAAAGAATCAAACAAATTTTTACAAACTTTAAATTAATATCAACTATAATATCAAACCGGTAAAGGGTTTGTCAATCAATGCGAGCCGTATACTGGATGTACGTGCTCGAAATATACTTTTTAAACGTTATTACAAATAATAATTCGAATTAAATTCAATTCAAAAATCTATGTTGGATGCATCACATATATATAAATTATCCCATTTAACCTCTTTACGAATGAAGTCAAAAATAAGATCAAATTGATTCATTCGCAATATATACATCTATTAGCGTTTTAAATCCCACAAAACTTCGATTTTGTCTTTAAGACTCGCAAAAGAGACATTGACTCATGTCTTAAAAAATGGAATTATTGAGATCAGTTATATCCAATGATTTTTTTTTTTTTTACGTATTCTTTGGTGGTCTGTTGCCAAAGATCGCAGTTCCCACTCTCACGCTTGTACTTCCGAGTTCAATCTGGAATAGAGGATTGCAATGTTTCATGTGAGAAGTTTTCCCATGAGAAAAAACAAATCAATTGCACTCACAATACGTACCGCCTGTTCGTAGTCAGTAGACATTCCCATTGACAATTCGACATCTTTCACGTCAAGTCCCAACTCATCGCATACCTCTTCCCTGCACTTTATCAAAGAAATAAAATCCGGATTTGGACCGTTCGCGCAATCATATCCGTACATTCCTATTGTCATGAGGCCGACAAACTTCAAGTTGGGACAGCTGTCTATGATGTATTTCGCAAGAGCTGGCGCTTGTGCGGCATCGCAACCATGTTTTTCTGCAAAATTGCAAAATTACTTTGCAATACATTTACAGAACATTGAAATTTAGTCGAAGATTATCGTGTTTTGAAATTTTCTCATCATATAATTTTGTTACCTTTCTCCTGACTCGTGTTAACTTGCACCATAACGTTCAACTGGCTGTCATCGTTCCTTCGAAGTTTCGGCCAGGAATTGTTGAGTGCGTTCGCGAGCTTCTCACTGTCAACGGTCTCGATGATGTGCAAATTCGGCGCGGTCAGTATCTTGTTAACCTTGTTCCTCTGCAAATTGCCTATGAAGTGCCATTTAATATCCTCGCATTTTTCGAGAATCAGCGGATTCGCAGCCTTTTCCAGCAACTCGTTGACGTAGTTCTCGCCGAAATGTCTCTGACCGGCCTCGTACGCGGCCACTATCGATTCCGACGAATGCAACTTGCTGACAGCAACCAGTTGCGGATCGTAGTATCGATGATTCTGCGTTAAAAACATTCTTTTTTATTTTGTAGTAAATATTTTATAAATTAAATTTTACACATATACATTTATATTTTATATTACATATACATTTATGTGTTGTTAAGTGAAAACAAAAAAAAGTACCGGTGCTCTCCTCGCAGCAGCATGTGATATCTTGTCGCGGATGGTTTTCAAATTCGCTGCTATTTCGGCCATGGTGTGCTTTAATGCCACTTTCATTAATTTTACCGCTTCGTTATCGCTCGGCACGTGACTGAAGCTCTTGTTACGAGTACCCGTTCTTTTTTTCACATAATATTGTTATCTCGCGCATCCCTGTCGATCTTATCTCGCATGCTCATGCAGGTGCTAAAGACTACGTTATAGTTCACGTCGCACACATCGTAGACTTACTAGTGTGTGCGTGTAAACGATGAATATCGGACGTAATTCAATTTGTTTTAAAACCTCATCAGAGCTCAAACAGCTGATTCAGCTATCTTTCTCTCTTCCTCTTGCCGCGTACACGCACACATTCCAGCGTTAATCGGCGTCATGTGACTCAAGGAACGACCAATTGACTTCCCGCTTCGTCCGGATTCTCGGGAACGATTACGGCGCGCTGCACAACGGAGAACTGCGTCGGCTTCTAAGAGGTATCGGAAGTGACGCAAGAACCAATCGTTTCGCAGCTTTTCCCACGAGACCGAAACGCCAATTGGTTCGCCGCGCTCGTTTCTCGTCTCGTGTAACGCGCTGATGCGTTTGGTGTGCGAGATCCGTTAATTGCAGCGGGCGACGATTGGTCGGTTACTCTGTTGCGCAGAACGAGCCGCGGGGTGTGTGCGGGAGTAAAATGCGATTTTTATCTGTCGGCCATTTGTGATTTACCAACATTCGTTCGGAGAGATCTATTTTCGTCCCTCGTTGTGGAGTCGAATTGTTATACATATATAATTATGAAGACTGTTGTTGTTAAAATTTCATCGCTGCAGCGACAAAGTAAGTAACGTAACGAGCAATTTCTCAACTCGTCGTGTCCTTCCGACGTATTCGATTAAATTAAATAGTGCCATTCTCTGTCTCTCCGTTTCTAAGCGTTTATTTGCGAAATTTGCAGATCGGCCGTACGGTAACTTAATGATTTGAATCCCCCAAAGGCTGCACTAATCTTCTTTGTATTATACAATTGCACAATAACATACACATATATTATATCGGTCACACAAATTTAGTATTATGGATAACATAGCATTCAGTTTTGGCATGTCAGTTTGCGAGTCTCTATATCATTAACATACGAAGAAAATACGTGTTGAGCTTGCCGTGTTTTTCGCGAAATTTGTATTAAAAAACAAAAAAAAAAGAAAAGAAAAATGGGCACTTCGAGACAAGAGGACAGATCTCTCGGCAGTGGAATATCGCTGCCCCAATGGATGAAAGGAAAAATAGATAATAGGTAAGTTACATCTTTTCAAGAATCCCTTGATGTTGAATGTATACCTCTTCTCCATCAAATGTTTCATCCAGTCACATTAGTACGGCAATGTTTATTTATTATAGAAATATTGTTATATTATGTTCTCTTATACATATCTAGTTGACCTTCTACCAAATCAGCATGCACACGTACACATACACACACACACACACGCATACACAAGTGTGTTGTATATAACAAAAATGTAACCTAGAATGAAATTAATTAATTTAGTCGCATTGCATCATGTAGCATGTCACATATTGGAGCATTGAAGTTGTAATCAAGTACATTCCAACATGAAATACATAGTATTACATTTTTGTTTTCTTACCTAATATAAGTCTGTTTATACCTTTTTAGATTTGACTTTGATGAAGCTGCATTCAGCCCACCATCTTATGATGACAGTTTCTTTTATATAAGGTACCCGAAATGACACAGATATAAATAATACATAGTTCTTCAGAAATTAAATCTTTAAACAAAACAAGCGTTGATACAGGCGCGCAATATTCTATGGATTTTTAATTCTAATTAAATTTAATTTGCATTAAAGATCCATGTAGTCAATATTGCATACCTGCGTCAGCGCTTGGTTTTTAATTATCATATTGTTGTGCATATTTATTTGAAAATTAACTTCTCTTCTGAAAGCGTGTATATGCATATTTTTATTTATACTTGTGTCAGTTTAACTTTGCGCTGAAAAATGCATTGCATAGTACTTTATATTGAACTGGCTGAAAACAAAATGCGTTACCACTGTGCTTTGTTTTGGATATTGCGAAGCTTATCACTAAGTGTTATGGTAGTTGAATGAAGTCGTCTATCTGAAGGATAGAGAGCTTCAGTTCAACTCCTGACTGCAGTATTATTTTTCGCAATAACTGCTTTAATTGAATCATTACAAGGATTGGGATTTTTCATAATATTGTATCTGTTTAAAGATATCCGAAATCACAGAATTCCGAAGCGCCTCAAGAAGGATTGAAGCGTATGGTAAACGATGTTCTGAAGGAGAACAATATCAAGAGTTCCGCAAGTCAGATAACAAGTGAAACCTCCATTTCCAACTTGAGCCAAGCGAAGAATATTGATTTTAGCAAACATCCATTGCCATGCCAACCTTTTATACCAGTTGCAAAAAGTGTGTTTAAATATTATTGTATACAAGATATATTATTATATAAAAGATATATACTTTTTTAATATATATATCTTTTATAATATATATATATATGTATGTATATTTTATATATATTTTATATATATATATGTATATTTTATATATATTTTATATATATATTTATATATATTTTATATATATATTTATATATATAAAAATATATTTTTAATATATATCTCTAATATTGATTACTACTAAACGATTTTTAATGTACTACTGAAGGATTTTTAATATACATCTCTAATATCGATTACTAAACGATTATTAAACGACTTTTTCAGCTGAAGAAAGTAAGATTCAAAAAACTCCAGCAAATATAAAGCTTAAATCGCAGGGGACCGACGACGGTTTTCATGGTGAACCGGCTCTCTGCGGCAAGTCAATTGTTCATGTGGCCAATCAAATGATGTCCGGTAAATTAACTAAGTTATTCACGTCGGAATCACGCTCCCAGCAAGCCGAGACTTCCCTAAAAAATGTCAGCAAGTCATTGCCGGCGACACCGTTGACATCACCGACCGGAACTCCGGACAGTTCACCGAAAGCACGTAGGAAGATTCACGCCAACAGATACTTTACGGGCGCATTCGTACCAGATAGGGAGAAATACCAAGGTAATTGGATTTTGTCGAGCATACTGGGCCAATCCAGGGAAGTAATTACAGCGAGGATCGAGGAGGAGGACGAACACATTACAACAGATTGGGAACCGCGCAAGCCACTCAGTCGGAAAAAGTCAATATCATCGCAAAATCTCACGTATATAGGGAAGGAGGAAAAATCTGGGGATAAGACGCCCATTTATGTAAACGTGCTCGAAGCTAAACCGTCGGAATTAAGAGAGATGAATTTTTGGTCACCAACTTCCATGTAAAGTTGTTATACACGATATAATATTTTTTTTCTTTTTTTTTTTTTTTTTTTTTTTATATTATTAACGTGTAGAAATTTAGTATAATTGTATAACTAACTCTCTATCAGGAAGCAAACATTCTTTGATTGATCTATACACGACGATTATTACTTGTTATTACATGTATTTTGCGCATATTACGATCAGTCTCGTTCCTTATGTATCGCACTTTGTATTACGGCATTGTCAGATATGTACGAGACGTGTGACACTTCGCGAAATTTAAGGGCGTATTTTCGTCACGTAATAAAATTTTTTATATCATGTAATACGAACTTGCAATAAGATAATTCAACGATTATGCGAGAAAAAAAAAACAATTGATACAAAGCGATTGTACACTGTGAATTTATATTGACTATATCCGAAAATCATTTATATATCTCTTCATATGTGTCTTTTAAGGAAATTCTCTTGTTAATCAAAGAACTTGTTATCTATAATGCAGACGAGTTATATACAGGTGTATACACCTACTGTAAACTCCGATTTGATTTTTATCTCACAATAAAGAAACAAAAATGTGTAATAAACACTTTTGAGAAGAATTGAATTTTAATTCTTTCGTCCGCTATGTTTAAAACACAACAGGGTTTTCGAGAGCGTCTCAGCTTCCCAACTATTTTGCAATCAATTTTCCTCTTTCCACCCTTTTCCGTGATATGATCTATAGAACCAAAACCACATGGTCCTATACTCCAGCACTCCATCTTTAATATTTAAGGAGTTATGATTGGTTAAATAGTGAGGCACTACCTCTTGATAAATTAAAAGAAAAACTTCGACACTTCTTTATTGCACAAAGAAGTAAATTTATTAGACATGAGTAAGTATATAAAACACTTACATAAAACTTGCATCTTTCTTGTGAAAAAGCTTGAGAATTACATGAATAATTTGTTTACGTAAATAAAGTCGACGACTGAAGTTTCGAAGAAAGAAGACGATTAAACTTTTCGTTTTACAAATGGTTTTTGTTTTTTTTTTTTTTTTTTTGGTTACAGCTGTAAATTTTAATCGCTTTTCCCGTCATTTTTCGTTTTCACAAACAATTCCGATTCGTCCCACGACTTGACGCGAAGCTCCGGTTCGAGAACGGACCAATTCGGCGAATGTTTCTCGCTGCACAGCCAGTTGAAGTCATCGATGCAATTCCAATTGTTAACTTTGGGATCGAGGCCGGCTAGATTAAAGTGACTCGTCTGATCCTCGTAGGACCAGTTGTAAGGTGCTACGCGTATCTTTGTACAATCCTCTATAATAGCTCTACTTGTAACATGCAAATAAATGATACAGTCTATCGACGAGTGTAGTCGCAGTTGCTGGCACGCGAAAGCGAACACGCATTCGCTGCAGTCGTGTGCGAAAACCGAGGTCGTAACCGGTCCGACCAATATGGTGCACTGCTTCAGATTTACCATGTGCAGCGTGCTGGGCGTACCGTATATTCGCACGGTACACTGAACCAGATCGGAGAGGAGAATGTCATTCTTATTTACATTCTCGGCGTCCAGCACTATTTGCTCGTTCGTCTTGCTCAGGAGCATGCAGGTGCTGTCTCCGTACTTGATCGACCACTTATTGTTCTGTTTGGCCGAGCCGTTCACGATGCCTTCCGATATCTTGAGATCCTTCAAGCCGTCCGTAACGTCGTGCCCCTTGTCGGACGATTTCTTTGCGATTCTGCGACTCTTGAATCCGAACTTCTTCTTAGGCAAAAGTTTAGTTTCTAATTCAGAAGCTTCGATCTCCAATGACTGTAAGTTTTCCTGTGCGCGTCTTATATCGTAAACCTTTAAAAACATTTTCGATTGTGATAAGTAGTTTTTAAGCAACAAAATTTCTTTGTTGACTTTGTCGAAGATTCCGGGTAGAGCCGAGATCGGAGCGCTAGGTGCGTCGTCCAGCATATCCTTGATCTTCTTGCAGGAGGAATAAAACGTGTCCTTAAAGTAACTGCTCTGTTCCGACTCCACGGCAAGCGATTGTCGTTCCTCTCTCCGCCTCTCGATGACATTTTTCCGTTCGCGATCTCTCTTTGTGATGCGATCTGACAAACTTCCTTCTATAAAATCCGTAGAATCCATTTTAAGAATGCAAATGCTATTTTCCACTAAGAGTCGTGTTTTTGTTAAGCTTGTGTATCTCAGGATGAATATCGTTTGATTCTTTGTTCACAAACTCGTCAGGCTTTTTCTTGTATAGTCTGAAAATGCTCTGTGGCTCATTTGAATGAATATACTGAAACAAATTCAATTACACAAGTTAAGACATTTAATCAAATATATATATTTATATAAATTATATTAAAAATATACTAAATTATTTTCATGCTACACATTGATTAAATCTGTTTATTTCTGGGAAAATATATGAAGGATTCACTATATCAGTAGAATAGAATCACTATGCTAATTGATACGCAAAAGATAAAAACATCAATTATGTAATTACAAATTTGGTCTCAGTGATTATGCAACTCCGAAATTCATTCAATGATTTACCTTTGTAATTTCTGACTCGTCAGGTGAAACGAAGCGAAGCAGACCATATCCTATGCCTCCGCCAATAATTACCGATGCCACTAATGATACTACAAACTTCGCCATGAAGATTTACTGTTCATCGCTGTATATATTCCAAGTTGTATAATCAAATTCTCTTAACTGTTTGTTGCCAGACACCGTTTCTCCAACAGAGTAGTAACACTCTAATATTGTTGGATAATGTAGATGCAAATAATATCTGAAATCTACACACACGTGTGAAATTGAAGAATTTCAAGACACCAATCTCTACTTACAATCGGGGGGATAAGAAGTGACATTAAGAAAAAAATTTTTTCTCGCCCCACAGATATTTGTTACGCGTCCTACTGACGCAACTTCGCGTGGAAAACTCAAACGTCAAATATGTTATCGCAGTACCATGCTCTTCTGATCGCGAAATAGAGTTCTTCTCTCATTGTTATCCTTTCTTGCTCTAGTCTTTATATCAAGTTTTGTACATACACTCGTCGGGTTTTTAAATACAAACAGTTTGACAATGAGAAGAATCTCAGATTGCTCGACAATTACAAAGAATCAGATGTAACATTCGCAAAGTGGAGAGTAACCTAGAAAACAACGAATTTCGAGGTGAGAGCAAAATTTACCTTGCGAGTGGTTCATACGACGCCAGAACAAGTACGATCCAACCACAACTACGCCCTCGATTATAACAATCGTCTTGACACCTTTTTTGAGCGATCCCACGAAAATTTGCCACCTGGTTTTCGGACGCTTTGTAATCATAATAGGAGAAACGAAATGATTTCCTAAAATGGAAATCGTCAATACCACAGGATACAGGATAGCATCGCGACCAATCGCGACCAAATGCGATGAGAGAAGGAGAAGGAGCCGAATTTTCAAATAAGATGACACTACTGTCGCCTTAAGTCATAGATCAAAACCCACATGTGAAGAGAGTTTGAATATTATGTTAACCAATCAGACGCACAGATTAGTGAACAAGTTCTTCGTTCTGTTCCATCTTTATAAATCGAGCAAGCTAGGCACGGAATGACGTATGGACTGAGTTTTATGGTCTGTGAAGTCATCAAAATCCAAAACACCTCCTCGTTCATTCTCTGATGTCCAAGGTTACAAAGGTGTGATGAGAAGTGAGGAAGACTTAACCTTGCAACACGTGGAGTTTGCCGGTTCTGCAGTAAATTAGACGTATACCATTTTTTTGAAAAATTGGTAAAAATGTCAAAACAGCTAACGGATCGAATTTTAGAATATTTGGCCGATCACGGCGAGACGAATTCGTTGAACCTAGCAGACGAATTTCAGGATGAACATCAAAAGGTCATAGGCGCTATCAAAAGTCTGGAAACAATAGATGATGTAAGCTGAGTTGCAATTGCAAAAGTCACCTAATTGACCGTGTTTAAAATTTATACTTTTAAAATTATACTCTTAATTTTTTGTTGAAAAACACGCAATATGACGTAAAAAAATTTTATATAGTTGAAATATAAATATATTCACATACGTGTTAAAATACATATGTCGGTATAATCTAATTAAACACGATTTTTATTTCTGACAGTTGATCACGGTAAAACCGATCTCTAAAAAGAAATGGGAAACTACTGCTGAGGGACAACATATAATAGAACACGGCAGCCATGAAGCAGTTGTTTATAATACCATTCCTGATAAAGGAATGTCTCAGGCAGATCTCATGAAGTCCAGTCCTTATGCTAAAGTAGGTTTTTCTAAGGCACTGGCTGCGGGATGGATCGAAATTGATAAGAGCAAAGGTGCTCCCATTGTGAGAAAGAAAGTACCGTCCATTGTAGATGTGATACAAACGCATTTGAAAGATCTGACGCAAATCCCAGACAATGTTAAAGCAGAATATAAAAAAAGGAAGCTTCTGCAGGAAGTGTAAGTTTTGCAAACAGCAATTAGTTGTATATGTATTCTTTATTTTTTATATTCGTTCTCTTTAATATGTTAGGATAATTAAAATAATGCATTTGGAGAAGGGACCTAATTTTTCTACTAAATTAGAAAAGTTAGAAGCAGACTTGACATCAGACTTACTGACAAATAGTGCTTGGAAGAGTAAGAAGTTCAAGCCATATAATTTTGATGCTCTGGGAGCATCGCTTCAGATAGGGCATTTACATACATTGTTGAAAGTTCGTCATGAATTCAGAAAAATCTTCTTAGAAATGGGGTAAATATTCAAGTTCTTGGAATTTATATTTCAAGATTTTCTACATCCACACAACTGTTGTATAAAAATTATTGTTCCTTTTTTTAGATTCACAGAAATGCCGACGAACAATTATGTAGAAAGTTCCTTTTGGAATTTTGACGCTCTCTTCCAACCACAGCAGCATCCAGCGCGCGATGCTCATGACACCTTCTTTATTTCTGGTATTATTTTCCTAAGAATTAAAAACACATAGAATGAAATATATTCGATAGCATAGCTGAGACAATGTTGTATTTTAGAACCAAGTAACAGTACGAAATTCCCCATGGAATATCTTGAAAAGGTGAAAGATGTTCACAGCAAAGGAGGTTATGGCTCTCTAGGCTACAGATACGATTGGAAGTTGCAGGAGGCGCAAAAAAATTTGCTGCGCACTCACACGACAGCTTCCAGCGCACGGATGCTGTACACGCTTATGCAGGAGGTATAGAGAAGAAAGAATATTTCTATTTTTAATTTTTCACCAAGAGCGATAAACCACAAAAACCAAAACTTTTTGCAGGGAGAGTTTAGACCAGTAAAATATTTCAGTATTGATAGAGTATTCCGCAACGAGACCTTGGACGCGACGCATCTCGCCGAATTTCATCAAGTCGAGGGTGTTATTGCCGATTATGGGCTTACGCTGGGCGATCTTATTGGCACTTTGTACGAATTTTTTAAGAAGCTCGGCATCACTCGGCTTAAGTTCAAACCAGCATACAATCCATACACCGAGCCGAGTATGGAAATATTCTGCTACCACAACGGCTTGGAAAAATGGATCGAAATCGGCAACAGCGGTATGTTCAGGCCGGAAATGATACTACCAATGAATCTACCTGCCGATGTGCGTGTTATCGCGTGGGGCTTGTCATTAGAAAGGTAAGATACGTGTAACTGTTTTGCATTGTTTGATGTTGCGATTTATAAATGTAAATATATTTCATTTTTTTTCTTGTAATTTCTAGACCAACAATGATCAAGTATGGTCTGAACAATATACGCGATCTTGTTGGATCGAAGGTGGACTTGGAGATGATTCATAGGAATCCAATATGTCGATTAGACAAGTAAATATCATTATTAAGGTATTTATGTTACAATTTATCCCTTTCGGGAGTGAAATATTAAATAAGTATGGAAGATCATTTTTAGTCCGCAAAGTCGATTCTGATTCAATGAATGACACATGTAGGAAAATCTTGTTGAAATACTCGCGCTCACGCGCGTGATCTATAAACTTGTTGTTTTTTTGTATTGGCAGAATTAGTCGACGAATGAACCAGTGGAAAACGCAAGAAGAAGAAAAGTCAATTATTAAAACTCGTCAAACGGCCGAGCGTTCTCCAGAATTAAAATTTTCTAAGCAAATTCCCGTGATCTTTTGCGATCCAAATTATCCGATTTATTTCATCGAGTCTTTCTTTCGTTTCGCAAAATCGCACTTCAGTGTTTCCGTTTCGACACATGTGCATTCTACAGTAACGAACTTTCCTAATGAGCTTGCTGAGTTTTGTTCGGATTTCCTTAACGTGGATGCAAATGCAGACATATCGTTAACTTTAATTTGGAAACCCGTTGGCATTGATCCTATCATGATACTGCAAGGGATGCACGAAATTCACGGAGTGGTAAACATAGCGCGATATTTCAATCGGTTAATCGAATTGACTGACAAAGACGTATTGAAATACGAGCAAACTGATCCACTCTACGCGAATAAAATAGACACTTATTTGAATCAAATTCATTGCGCTTTGCACGTTGTGAATAATAACGCGTCGTTGAACATTTGCAAGAAATCCCGTTACGTGATGGGCAACGACATTTCTATAGTCGATCTCATACTCGAGTCAATCGACAAGTATAAACGAAAAAAAATGTAATTTATTTTATGTTAAAAATTTTTATTTATTTTGTGAGCGTAACAATAAATTTTGTGCATACAAGTGTCTCGTTCTTTTACCAATGTACGAGAATCTAAAACTAATTATATATGTGTGTACATATATAAATATAATAAATTATTAAATTTTTTTAAATAAATCGTTTAGCATTTTTGTTTATGAAAATTCATATATTATATGCATGGGAAATTTTTACTGAATACTTCTCTGTGTTTTATGACTTTTATATATAATTTTATTGATGGTACTGTGGAATACAGTATAAAATTCTATTACAGCGTGATTGATAGTGAGGACATAATAAGTAAAGCCCGAAAGATATCACGCTGCACAAATATCGAGATGTGCAAAACAGCCTCAAACAGTGGTGGCCTTTTGACAACGCATAATCAAGTATTAACAATTTTTTTTTTTTTTTTTTGAATGCAAATATACGAAATTCAAATCACACAGTCTAAGAGATTTTTTCTCAAATATATATATACTATATCAAAAATATGAGGCTCGCAAATCAAATGTTTCTGAAGAAATGATACTTAAAACTTGGTCGCAGTGTATATAAAAAAAACAAAAAAAAAAAAATATTGCAGCACACACATACATTGTACACAAGACCAATCGATGAGCCGTCCGTTATCTCGCGTGATATACTAAGAATTAAACTTACATCTAATATATTTCAATTTTTAACTAATACACAAATTAGTTCATTAAGAATACTTATTACATACGCTTATGCCTTACAAAAACTTAAATCGCTCATAAATAAATACATAGAAATATGTCATATAACGCAATATTCTAAGTTCGATTGAATAATTTAAAATGTATAAATGATAGAAATGATGTGTGTGTGTGTGTGTGTAATAATTTACATATAATCTCTCAAAGTTCGTCCAAGTGAAGCAAGCGTAACTCGAACGTTTGTGAAAAAAAGTTTCAATGGAATGTAATTGTAATATTGCTAATATCCAAGAAAAATAGGCAGCCACCATTATAGTTTTTTTTTCTTATTTTTTTTTGCACGTGATTATTTAGCTCACGGGCGAGGTGCGTGTATTGTCGGTACATACAGCTACATCAAGTTCTTTTTTTTTTACATTTTTGGATCGTATACATAAATACGTTTCTAGATATTCATCTTGGAATCTACAATGGATATGTATTATGAAACTCCGTTGATTATCCGAGAACGAATGTCGAAATAAATTATTTCTCGGAATGACATGTATCCAACATTTTGTTTTTTTCTGGAAAAAACTGGATGCAGCCTTATGTGTTCGCTTGAATATTTTAACGTACACATTATTTCACTTAGTCGAAAAGAGATAATCGTGCAAACACACATACATTTATACTTGTGTCTCGTAGTTTTCGCGCATTAAGAGTCGCATAGATAAAAGAGAAATTTTTTTTTGTGTATATATATATATATATGTATAAAATATAAAAATCATGCGTGCTATTCTTACATAAATTTTCTTACGAAACCACATAACGCTCGTTACCATTAGGTCGCTTCGTTGCCAAATACGTTTAGGACAATTGTTCGAACAATATTATTACTAGGCGATATATTTAAGAATTTCATGACGTTCAGTTTCATGCTCATAAGAGCAGTTCGGATCGGGGTGTCGATTTTCTCGCTTCCGTTGTCATCCGTTTCAGATAATCGAGAGGATCTTAAATTAACGGAAATTAGTTACGCAAAAACTGACCTATCTACGAAATAAGATAACATACAGATTTCTTACATGTTGGTAAACGCTACTTTTTTTATCACATATTAGTGAAAATAAATTACTTAACAACACATTGAGTAATATTTTCATGGTAGTCTTAAAAGATTATACAAATAGAGGAAATAGAGGAATATCAAGTTTACTTCATTGTCATTTCTGGGACACGAATCGCGTTTACGGAAGAGAGGCGCGCAGAAAAAAGTCCATCAATCGCTTACGCGTAATCGGAATTAATTTATTGTAGTAGTAAAATTTGTATTCAGTAAATTTTATTACTTTAGTATATATATATATAAATATGTGTATATATATATATATAGGTAAAATACATTTATATACCGCAGTTGTGTATAAAAATTACCAGATTTGGCAGTTTCAGTCTGAATAAGATAAAAAAGTCTCTCTCTTTAAGGAGGATTTATTTTTTATATGCTTCTCGAGTTGCTGCAGCCATTTTAAATTACGAGAAAAGTCAGAAGACCGTAAGAAAAGAGAAGAAACGTAATAATAGCCGATATTCATAATTGAATTTTATATTTAAAGTTGTCTTAAGTTTATCTTTAAATGTTCTGCAATCAGTGAAACGAACTCACACACTATCCGAAGATAAAACTAAGATTATTCTATAGATATAAGATCTGACTATTAAATACCGACTAAAATTGTATTCTAATTACACACCGAGTTACAGTTTTTATTGTTAAGATGATATTGACGTATTATTGATGCAACTTCTTGTGTAAAGGCATTTTGGTCACTGCCTACAACATCAAAACATAGAGAGTATTTTTGTACAAATTCACTAATAAAATTCTCTTGCTTCTCATTATCCAAAATGACCAAGCAAGCATCGAGAAATTTCAATTGGATAGATAACTAGATCTCATGTATATTTGTGATTCAGTCTGCAGTTCTCCCATCGCGAGCTAGTTTTTCTAAACTAAGTTACGTATTTACACCGAGAGAAAAAAACTGCTGACTCAAGAAAATCTCATTTATTGATTCAACCGCAGCAGTTAAAGGTTATCAGATCCAAATATGTTTGTTTCAATACAAATCTAAAAAGAAATCTATTTTAATTCTTCTTTAAAATAAAAAAAAAAAAAAAACAGTTTCAGATAACACGCAATCGCCTGCGGACCAAACACACATTTTGCTGATGTCGCAGTATTTTTTTCTCAGTGCAAAATATATTTGATAAAGTTGTTCTAAGAAATATATCAATTTAAAAAAAAAGCTCTATCCATCTGAGAGTTTGCTTCCACAAACGCGACGCCCATGCACGTGTGTGTTGTCCATCTTCTTCGGAGATCGTTCAGATTTAAAACTATGATTTACGTAGCACGACGCGTCGAAAAAGCATGGTCCGTTGTGTAAAAAAGACATCAAATTCGTTTCCGTTCGAGATAGTAATAATACATGTACGTTAATAACTTACTGGCTAACAGATGTAACATTTATTACGAAATGATTTACATGTCTTCGCGTTTATCTCGTGTTTATCAAGCTGAATACGAAGAATTAAGTATTTGTTATTAAGAATTAAGCATAATTGTTTTTTTTTTTGTTTCTTTAACGTCGGTAACGCGTTAAAAGAACTTTCCAAACAACACTCTCTGTCGATTCTCCGTGTCCGAATTTGACAAACCTTTGAAAACAAACGCGAGATATCTAACTCTTTTCGCACCCGTTTACATATTCACATCTTACAAGAATATATGTGTTTAATAGTAGGTATTAATATATGTACGCCGTTGTAACGCTCTCTTTTTACGTCGATTCTTTTCTCTCCTATAAGCTACGTCTCCGCGTAGTTGTACTACGCAAACACATCTACGTCACACCGCGCTCTTCTGCTCCTACGCAATATATTACAATTTGATTCACATTTATACACATACATAATAATTCGCGTGCCTTATATGATCGAGCGCGCGCTTTTATCTCGGAGGAGAGAGAGGTCATCACGGATGATAACAAAGAACAACATTTATTTTTCATTGCTCGCAATACTTTGTAAAATATTGTTATTTCTTATCATCGAGAACAAAATGAAACTTGTTAGCACATACGCGATTATCTACATAAATGTCTTTCTTTCTTTCTTTCTATCACTATTTCATATTTTGGCGTTTATATTAATTGTCATGATTCGACAGGTACTACTTTATACGTCGCACCACAAAGGCATAATTTATATCTTTATTTGTGTTAATTCCCGCGTTCATCTCGCTCTCGTTACATCGATCTATTTAAGTAGTCACATCTGTAATCAATTTCGCTCATATCCGGAAATTCAACGGACAACGCGCGCGCGCGCTATCCGGAAAATGAACTTTCTAGATTCCGGTGCGCAACAACGCGAGAATCTATATTTAATCGACTCGACCGTACAAGGGTACGATGTTCTTTCCTATCCAGAAATCGCAGTTGGGATAATCCTGTTCGAGCAGCGTGTCTTGACCTACGACCAGGACTCGCTTTGCGCCCGTCGGATCGGCCTGCGGAACGTCTCCGTGCCACACGTAATAGTTGAACAACTGTTGCATAGCCGACACGTGTCTCTTCTCCTCGGGCATAACAGCGGCGTAGGTTCCTAGAATGGCCGCGGCGTCACTATCGGGATCGGCCAAGTGGGACCGGCGCGTCTGAGTTGCTACGTAAAATGGTATATTGGTCCTCATCCTGGCGACCGTCAGCAATGGGCACACCACGCGAATGTCGGAGATCATCGTTATTAGTCCTTTCAACGTGGCGTTGTAACGTCTAGAAAAAAACGGCGCGCACAGTGGCAATGTCAAACAGCAATGTTTATCGAAGACAGAAATATAAGAGCACGTGATTGATTTAAATCACCACTCTGTAATATTCCGAATACTTACTGAAGAGCGTCGTCCGCCAGGCCCGAGGTTCCAAGCAAAGAGTCTCGTACGAGATTTTCAACTTGCGTCGCGTTCAGCGTTACGTTTGGCGACAGATACTGCGATGGTGTGCCGGAATGCGCAGTCGTGCCCATCACTATCTTCATTGGTGGCTCGTCCCGCGCCAGAAACTGACCGATGTGTTCCTGGAGAATCGTGCCGTCCAGAACGAGCCACTCGTGTCTCTGGTTTGTATGAGGTGTGGCTTCCCTCGACTCTGGCAGACCTGGATTGCCAGTGTACCAAGTTTCAGGTACCGCGTCCATGAGTTCTTCGGCGATCTTTTGTCTCAAACAGGCAGCATCTTGGCATCGGATCGAATCGAGAAACTCTTGGTTTAACCGCTCGGACAGACGTAGATCCCTGCCCGGAAATATTGCGCTACCACTGGAAATCCACACTCTCGAGAAGAGATTTTTGGCACGACGCGAACCGATCAGTGTTGTTACGAGAGTGCCGCCCGCCCGATGTCCCCACAAAGTGACGGACGATTTGTTGCCGCCGAAGTTATCAATGTTCAACTGGACCCATTGGAGAGCTGTTATGATGTCCGACAGTCCGTAGTTACCCGATATCGGAGGGTGAGTCGCTCTGGCAAGAGGCTCGGCTGCCAAGAATCCGAAAAGTCCCAATCTGATGTAAACAAAAATAAACGAAATTAATCAGTTATTGAACCGTTAATTACAAGCCGACAAAAAGAAGACTTAAAACACGTCGAGATGCTAAATTCAACATATCCTACCGGAAGTTCGGCCGCACGAACACGATATCGCGAACGCGCGCCAGCTTAGCCGAGGGTTGCATCACTCCGGGCGAACCGCCACTCAGCGTCTCGGCGCCGATCATGACCACCACGGGCAACGGTGAGTGATATCGAACCGCCGGGGTGAACACGTCGAGATAAAGACAATCCTCGATGCCGTCTACGCGACCGGACGCGTCACGTTGCCAGCAGTTGGCGGAGGAGTTATGCGACAGGTAAGTTCCGTTCCAGCAATACTCGAGGCGATTCAGAGGCTGAGCCGGTTGCCAGCGACGATTGTTAATCGGCGGTACCGCGTAAGGAATACCACGGAACGCGTAGCCACCGTCCTCCAGGACACCCTGCACCAGACCGCACGTCGTAACAGCGTCAATGTACTTGCCGTCCTTCAGGGACTGAGTAGGGATCTTTCTCGGTCCGGCGCAGGCGATACATATGATGATGATGACGGCAAGAAGAATCAAAGCGGTCGCTGCTGTTGGTATAAAAAATATTCTCGTGAAAATGGTTTACAATCGCGTTAGTTATTTTTATATCGACGTTATATTCTTTTATCAAGCTGCTTTTGAATTCTGATGAAGTGAACTGTAATGTGCGCGAAACGTTGGTATAAAAAAATAAACCGACCTAAAAATATATCAACGACTATAAAAATATACCAACGCAGTTCTAATTTGAAAATCATAAATTCTTATAAGACATGAGTTATTTTTATTAGTTATTTTTATATCGACGTTATATTCTTTTATCGTATCAAGCTGCTTTTGGAATTCTGATGAAGTTAACTGTAATGTGCGCGAAACGTTGGTATAAAAAAAAATAAACCGACCTAAAAATATATCAACGACTATAAAAATATACCAACGCAGTTCTAATTTGAAAATCATAAATTCTTATAAGACAACCAATGACAATATAACACTGAGATATGTAGACGTGAGATAGACAATAATGTGAATAAATGCGATAAAGCTTGTGGACCTGAGACAATCATGTGCTTTCTGATCGCGGTTGTGCACATTACTATGAAATGTCTAGCGGGAGGTCTCGGCGGCTTGATGTCTCCGAAAGATAAGGTTGCGTCGTCCGCGTCGAGTCGCACGGTTTCCATATTGTCTTCGTTGGCGATAGGGTTCTTCTCGCCGTCGTCGAGCGTCTCGACGCTTGCCAATCCCGCAGTACCGGTCTGTCCCAATTCAGCGTCAGCTTCCTAAGAAGGAAATTAAAAAGAAAAGTGAATTATTAGAATTAGGTTGATTATCTCACTTCCCATCTCTCAAACGGTCAAATTGCAATATATTCTCGGCCTCACTCATTTAATTATATTTCATGTAAGTGTACAAAAAATATCCAAATGAAAAACTACAATAATATGTTACGCGAAAAGGGTGATTAGAGTGAAACGTGACACGCCGTGTGCCGGAGATGGGAGAACAGTAAAAAAAACAAAAAGGAGGGATAGAGTCGGCTCTCTCGCACAGGTATAATTTACATCCGGAATAACTGCCGCGTGCATACCGAGGCGCATTCTGCACGTATCGCAATAGCATCTGAATTGCAATTATTTCGGTACATCGACTGAATATTTTAAGTTTCAATAATCGCACAATTATTGACTATTAACGTTACAAGACCCGTTTGCTGCGTTTGCTTCATCTCGTCCCACGAGCGTTTCCTGTATTGTATTACACAAAAAAAAAAAAAAAATTCACTTGGGAATCGTGGGCGCGTGCAAAATCGACAGCGTAACTAAACAATAATCACCTGCTGTATACACGAAGTGTCGGAGTCTCAACAATGATCTAGGTGTCGCAAAAAGAACAACAAACGGTTGAGTTTACGTTTTACGTTTTTCTTTTTCTTTTTCTACGATCGGGCCGTTGCTCTGTAAAAGTATTGCGCAACAGTGCGGCGTCGAAACTAGGGATGTGCCATACGGTATCGATACTTTCGGAATAAAATATTGATTTTTTATATTAATACATGTGTCAACTAATACAGGCACATATCTACAATAATAAATCGTAAGTTGTAAGAAATTTATCAAAATCAATCACAATCGATTATTCTTATATAAGTTGTCTCTGATTAGTCAAAAATAATTGAAAATCCAATTATAATAAAAAAACTTATTTTTTAAAAAATTATGCAAGTGAATTATTTATATATAAAAACACGCAAATTTTAATTAAAAGAAAGAATACCAAAATAACAGTTATAAAAAAAATCTATTAGTTTCACTAATATTTACTAATATAAATTTAAAATTATTTTTAATATTTGATTAATAGAATTTTAATACAACAAACAGCAGAATATTACTGAACACGATACTTACATAGTTTTTGATAACTTTTTTTTTTTTTTTAACAGGTCTGTTTGTGTTGCTTGAACTGGCTACACTAGTTCAAGTATTACATTTTTTTATCTTTTTTCCTCCACAGGTTTTGGAAGGAGAAAGATAAACTCTAACTTAGTGCAGCCAGTTCAAACAACATGAATAGACCTATGGTATAAAATTTCAAAACAATATTTTGTATCGATGTTTGAATTATCGATACTTTTGTTTCGATATTTTACTTGTATCAACAGCGCCTCGATACAGAATCGATACAAATATCGATACAATTGTATGTATCGCACATCTCTAGTCGAAATTAAAGTCTTGTGACTTCGCGTCTCAAGTCACGACCGAACTAGGAAAAAAAAAACAAAGTAAGAAAAGCTAAAAAGAAGATAAAAAAATTTCAACACATAAAAAGGCAAATGGAATGTGACCGAAAATTTTGAGTGTCGAAAAAGATTTAAACAGGTACAAGGTTTCGAATATACTTCAGGTACGACTTTCGAATGAACAAATTATCAGAATTATCATTTACGCTTTAAATATCTTTGAACGATTTTTCTTCCTGTTCTGTGCAACGATTAAAAGAAAAATGACAAAAAACGCTTTTTTCTCTTGTCGTCGTTCCGTTACTCGGAGCGACGGTAAAAAGAAAAGAAAACGGTGAAATCGCGTCTAAGCGGATTGCACATCCTCGCGATTCAGATTCTACATTTACATGTCAAGTACGAGAGTTTCTCGCTGGTTGTTATAACACGTAGAAAGAGGACAGGATTGACAATTTAATTTAATTGCAATTACACATATTTCAGTTCCAATTACACTTGTATCGATCGACGCAACTCTGTTTGCGCGCGCTTTAGTGGAGGAAAACGATGCAAAGTGTGACAAATGAGAAAGAGCTCTCATTTTCTCCAAAAACAGATATATTATAATCTTCGAGATGTGATCAGAAGTGTGCAATCGACACGACTGGGCGTGCAATTACCTTTTTCTTCTTGGAAAAAACCGAAGGGACGAAGGGTAACCGAATAGCATTCAGAAATCCGTTTCGTCCGTCCTTTTCCTTGGAATCCTTGGCAGGCGTGATGGGTTTTTCCGTGGACGAAGCGTTTTGTTCATTTTCCTTCGTCACCACGGGAGCTGATTCCGCGTCGGTAGTTTCCGTCGGTTTTGTCTCGTCATCCTGGAACAAAAATCGGATTACGTACTTGTAGCTACGCATTTTATCTCGGAAAGCAACTCGGAAAATTAAATTTCTCTTCAATCAGTCATAGTACATTTTGTTTTTTATACACGAAGCGCTGATCTTCAGTTTTATTTCGGTCGCTTCTTTTTACGGAACTTCCCGCGAGGAGGAGGGAGAGAAAACTCTGACGCGGAGAAACCGTAGGTGAAGGGAAATCATCGGTTTTCTTTTCTGTTCCTTTTAACCGTACTCTGTATAACGCATTTCGCGCTCAAAACGGCACAGATCTAATGTGCGTTTATCTCTTAGAAAAATAAAAAAAAGAAAAAAAGCAAGAAAAGAGTAAGAAAAATCGCAAAGATAAATAAGAGTATTCGCAAAAAGCCACGCTTTGAAAACGCTGTGCGACATACGTATCTTCGCGAGAGACGCTTCTAAAGTCGAGGGATAAGAAGTCAAGGTGATCATTTCAATCTCTCGACGAGAGAAGCGCGCGCAGTGAAATCAAGGTCAACCTCCGGACAGAACAAAGAAAAGACGACGACGACGGCGACACCGGATGACGATGTACGTATCGTTACCAGACGTTTCGTCCGAACACTCTCTCGGAAATTTTTTTCAGACAGATTTATTATTTTTAGAGCATTGCGCGCGCGCGCGCGCCTTCTCTGAAACCTTGGACTTGAACGCGCGTCTCGAGGCGACTAACTTCTCTGCGTTATACACTGCGGGACCAGCTGCACCGGGGGCGTCATGCCTCGAATTACCGTTGCGGAGGCAAACCGACGCTTCGTCCGAGTCTGCGAGTAAACAGATCCGCATCGACTTGAGGAATACAAGTGAGTTTTCCGAGAGAGAGAGAGAGAGAGAGAGACAGAGAGAGATCCAGCGATATACCCTCTTCGAGAGGCGCTAACGTACATAAACACCGAGCAATAATAGAAACTGTAAATGTTTGTGATCTCTGAGCGAGCTGTTTTAGAACTTATCAAAATAATTTCTCACAGTGTGTATGTGAGTTGTAGTCGTTGAAAATGTAATAAACTTCAACTATTTGGTCGTGTGTATTATACGCCTTCGCAAAGATACGGACGCGCGGCGTTACGAAGATTAGATCAGCCGAAACTGTTAAATATCTTCCAGCTTCTCTCCTACCATCAGCCTGGAACCAGATACCTTTCTCTTTTTTTTTCTCTCTCTCTCTCTCTCTTTTTCTCGAGAATCGCGCCTTCCTTTTTGACATCAATACTTGACGTAAAACATAACCAGTCGCTCTCAAGTGATGTTTATCTTTCTCTCATATATCTCTTCGCTCAATTAACTCCTTCGCGTCGTATTATCAAAGACAGCGCAAAGATTGAACATTGCTTTTGTTCCAGTTCGTCGAAACGTTGCGCGAAAACGAGAGGGAAAGAGAATTATTTATTTCTTCTTCATCGAACCGTTAATTCAAACACGACGTTTATTGCGCGTAAATGTCCTGAAAATGTTTTGTTTCATTCGAACCGAGTTGATGAATCGTCGTTGCTTGTGTCACGTCTAAACGCATCAATTCGAGCGTGTAATGCGAGCGCCGCGCATTAATTTTCCCGCCTCTTCCCCGAATCCCTTAATTTTCCGCGGCCGATTATTCCGCGTCATCTCGCGCTTTCGCTGCTCGTCGAACGTACGCGCACGAGAGATGCGCTTGTACTCGAACACGCTGCTTGCTATATTTGGATCTCGAATGCTTTCAAGTGGAGTCGCGTGGCGTCCGCGCCGCATGAGTGCAACACGCGCACACACACGCACGTAATCGACCGTCGTGATGGCTCTCTTCTTGTTTTCCCAACGTGCGTTATCAACAAATGTTGTATCCGCCGCGATCCCATAAATCCCGCTACGTGACTGATTCATTTGTACGGTATGTCTGTGTTGCTTACATTCCCAACGTTATTTCTGGAGAATTATCCGCGAGACTTCTGTATTTTCATTCGAAGCGCGTTCGTAACAAACATGGGGGATGATGACGGGGGAAAATAACAATCACCGAGTGTGTGTGACGTAATCGCGGAAGTACCTTCGCATGTGGAAGAAAAAAAAAGAACAAACACCTCTTCTATATGTGAGAGCCTCGCTCGAGTGATCGAAGAGTGAAATCGAAGAGGTGGAACGTGAATTTCCTTTTGATTAAAGGGCGCGCGGTGCAACGCCTGAGTGCCCCCGGGGTTCAAGTACGCGTATTTCCCTTCGTCGTGTCGTCCGGATTCCGCGCCTAAAAATTCTATAAATAAATTTCACGCTACGCGGATATTCGCAAGGTCGCCGCACCGTGACATGATGCGCCCTTCCAGAGGATGCGGCTTTAATAAGCGGCTCGTTCGGGTTCTGAACGCTGTTATTATGACGCGATTAGATCCTGTCCAGGTCGACGAAAATTCACGTCTCAAATATATAAAGTTGGGCAGTTTGCAAATTACAATTTGTTTCGGCGGTTTGAACTTGGTTTGCGTAACACTTCGCCGAAGGCAAAATAACTTCAATGTTTCAGAAACGTTGAAGTTTTCAGTACTTCGAAGACGCTTCGATGTGTGCGAGCAAAAAGTTCGCAATAACTCTGGCGAAGTTGTTACGGAACTCCGAGACGTTAAGCCGATAAGAGAGCGGCTTCAATCCGATCTGCGAGGAGCGCAAATGAGGATTTTATTAATGCACGGATTATAAAATTCAAATAAACCTCGAACGTCAGTGTAAATCTAGTTGAAAGACGTTCACATTGAAAGAGAGACCGCGTAGCGAACGTTGACACAAGGAGGCACAAATTTTTTACGAGAAGCAAAGAGGGAGAAGCTCCCCGAGTACTACAATCCGGAATACTATTTCCGGCTGCCAGGACGAGCGAACGCGCGCGCGGTCTGACACGCGATGAATGTGTCATCATTATTGCTTTCCTGACTGCACTCTTGATATTTGTTTATTTACTCGCCTAGACGACCATACCGGGACTGTTGCGCGTAAATCTTTCCGAAATGGGTTTCGGGATTTAAATCACCTCGCTCCCAGCTTCGCTTCTCTCGGAAGTTTACTCGAGCAGAGATCGTCATGTTGAGGCCACATATCTCTCTTAACACGTTGAACGCCATTCGCGGTTTTGCTCATCTAATTAAAACAAATTACAGGGTTTATTTAGCAGCAACAATTTAATATATCGCGCAAAACTGATTGATTTAGAATCCGCAAGAAACACATTCGATTTCCACCAGGCGTTCAACGTGCAGACCTTCGAGATTGCGAGCTTAATTTTTTTTATGTATTTTTCGGTGCATCAAAAACAATTAAAATTCTGGCACGCGGTTTCCGCGGGATAAAATTATATTACGCGAAATTTGTTAAGCCAGACGTGAATTTACATGATATACAGCACCGATGATTTCTCGACGCCGAGGAATAGTATCCTTCGGCACGACACATAACGGATATTCGCCGTACCGTTGAAGCGCTGCACGAAGGGCGTCCTTTTGTACAGGCTTCAACTATACACGAGAGAAATAATTTACTGTCGTTTCTAGGAAATTGAATTCACTTCGAGAGATGTGAATTATTTCTGCGTCAACGAGCGCATCATTGCGCAGCACGCCACCTCTGTCGTTCTTTATTAACAAGCGCTATTTTTATCCAGATAGCAAATGTCGCGTCATGACAGTAAAATTTCGCAATTCCAATCGGAATTTTCCCGCTTTATTTCGAACAGACCCCGAGAATCCCTCGAGTTCAACGTCGGATCCAACGAGTGTTAAATACGTCTGCAATTAACGCCGCGTTCCAGCCGCATCTGTCCGCGGTTTATCAGCCGAACGCGAAGCAACGCTAAGAGAAGCAGATCCACAAGTGTTAAACGAGCGCGCACGCGGAAAATAAAAGCGCATCCTCTGTAATTTATTTTTCTTCGTTCGATTCTCTATCTCGCTCGTGTCACACAGGTGGCACGCCGGAAGCGAGGGTGACCACCGCGGAGGAAAGCCTCAATTTTCCGGTCTGTCGAATTCACCGGTTCGTGAACGAGGGCGCGAGGTCGAACTCGCAAACCGGTATAACGGGATCCTCGAGATACTTTGCGGAGAAGAATACAAAGTTGCCGTCCGCGGTTGTGAAGAAAGACCGCGCGCGGCGTGTTGTTTTCTATCGATGCTGCGCGCGCGGTACACCGGAATTTTTCACGATCGGATTTTGATCTTTTTATCTGATGATCACATCGCACGTATATACCACTTGCGTTACTTTATTCTTCGCGTACGTACGTACGTGAATTTAGATAAAAAATTATATTTTCAAATATCTTGGTTTCGATCGGGCTATTTTGAACCGGGTGTTGTGCAATAAATGAACTAGTTGTAAAATTTTTCTCCCAAACGTTTCGGCTTTATTTTACGTCATCTCCAGTGAATTACAGTTAAATATAACAATCCCTCCTGATTATTACAGTATGACGAAGTAAGCGTGTTATGTGTCAGTCGAATAAAATGTGTACACGGTACAAAACTGTACTGTGTACAAAAGTACTGACAAAACTTTTTAACATAACATGATGACACACACACTAACAACGAATTTTATTCAACTGACACATAACGCGCTTATTTCGTCATACTATAAAAACCAGAAGGGATTGTTATATTTAAGTGCAATCCACTGAAGATGGCTTAAAATAAATCCGAAACGTTTGGAAGAAAAATTTTACAACTAGTTCATTTTTATTCCATAACACCCAGCAAACGGTTCGAAATAACCCGATCAAAACCAAGAGATTTGGAAATTCCGTTACGGACTCGATTCAAACCAACAACAACGTCTACTTAAAAAATTATATTTTCGCAAAAATGTTTGTTTCTCGAAAAAAACAAAATTACTAACAGAAAATACAATAGGCAGCGTGAATGTAGCCGTGCGCGAAATAAACGAGGGGCCGAAATTGCGGTCGTATAGTAAAATGGATGATCGTTAACCCTCCCCCCCCCGTATTCACACCTCGCAAAAAAAAGTATCTCCCTCCCGAGACGTCGTTATCGCACGGCTCTTTCCGACTTTTGTAATCTTCCGGCGCGAAGTCGTTCTATTAACCGGCTGCATTATCCTTTGATCGTCCTCTCGTGCAAAATCACTCTTCTCCCTTTTCGAGAATGTCACATTTCGTCGAATTATGCGCAATAAAACGAGTTTTTCTCCCGTAATGTACAGAGAAAAATATATTTTTCTTCTTGGAAAAAGAAAAGAGAGAGAAAGAGGGAGGGCTCAATAGAGTGTTAAATATCTGAAAGATTTTTTATAATTGACATATCATCACGCGTCTGAAAGCCCATAATCGCGATAATGCGCTCGATTTCCGAGACCAAAGTTCTTCCTTCGAAAATCTGTTAAGCGCGCGCGCGCACATGTGCTCGAGGAACAAGACTACGGGAAGAGCAATCTCGAGAAATCGCGCGATAGCAGTTAAATCAAATGACGGTACACGATTCGGAAGAAGAGAGAGAGAGAGAGAGATAAAGAGAGAACGAGTTTGCGTTTCTGAAACATGGCTGCGATTTTCCGTCGAGTTTCGCCGCGTTGCCAGTCTTTCTCGAGTGGCTCATTGTCCTCCTCGACGTCGTACAGTCATCCTCTTGACAGAAACCATTCTCTCTCATTTCCCCTTCCTCCCCCCTTCCCCTCACATCCTTCCGTCCTCCATCTCTCTCTTTCTCTTTCTCTCTCTCTCTCTCACCTCAATCTCCTTCTGTATCTAGGCACTTTTCTTCGTGTGCCTCGTTTTCTCTCTACGCCGCTATCTAGAAAGTACATTATGTACGACGCCTGTAGACGTCTGGGACCGGGCAATGTGCAGTCTCTTTTCTTATGTATCTTCCACCGCACGGACTAAGGCGGAGGTGATGGCAGATGTTGGGCGCGCGCGACGGGCAAAGCCCTGGGATTCGGCGTTGCGTTCTACGACCGAATGCATCCCCGTCCAACACAGCGTCCTACACGTATTGGATTCTTTTCCATTGCGATATATCGTGTCGGGCACGCGGCAGCAGTGTGCTCGCGATTGTTTGCTCACTCGAATCGCGAGACGATCGACACGAGAAAAACACCATCGCATGAACGCACCGCTGCGTCTTAATTTGTGAAATAAAAATATCCACAAATTTCTCTCTCTCTCTCGATTTAAATTAACTAAACGAAGATATCTTTGAGGAATAATATTAATAAAAGATGAAAATTTTATCGATTCGAAACTCCTCTGCTAATTGACATTTAACGGATTAATTAAAGACTGACATAAAACAAGACTGGCTTAAACACCAGAGAAATTTAGTTACTCCGACGTCACGTCAAAGTTTCGCACACGGTGTATATGAAACGAGATATATTTGACGCTACACGTTGAAGTTATATGTGCAAACACATAATTCAATTCCAAATCCTCCGTTTTATGCAGCGTATATTGAACTTTCGGTGTTTGATCCGTCCGTCCTGTGTGTGCGTACCGCAAATATAACACGCAATTGCGTACACACATATACACACGTATGAATTGAAATTTTCACATCTCTCTTTTACTCTTGTCGGTGCGAATTTTTTTCCGACATTTATTAGCCGATATTTATCATCCCGCGTCCATTCGCGTGTATCCTCGGCGCCGCGTCATAACGGCTCTTGATTAATGCTTCTCACGGATTTCATCTTCTCTCCCTCGCAAAAGGGAGAGAGAGATTCGAGACGCTCGGTACGTAAATACCTACTGATCGCACCGGGGCTTTTGTCCTTTCGGCGGTCCGATTAACAATACGACACTATATAACCAGGCTCTCATATCTCGCTTTCTCCCTCACCCACAGTGCACCCTTCCTCGTGTCCATATGTTCTCGAGCATTCACAGCACGATGTCGCGCGTGGGATCTCGCCGAATGAACAACAACACGAGGCGCGCAACAACAATGTCGCCGAGCGACGAACACGTCGGACACGCGCGAACGAGAAATTTGATTTATGCGCAGGAAATCCGGAAAGAGAAGCAATTTAATTGTTTTTTCGGTCGAAACGCGCCAGATGCGCGCATTCCCCGCACGCGGACGACGTGTATTTTAAACGCGCACGTGCGTCGCACCGGGGAAAAAAAAACCCATATTTAGCGAAAATCGAGCGATTTCTTATTACACGCGCGTGCGTAAAATTACGCGTTTCCCGGCGTGTCACGGGGGTACGAGAACGTATTATTTCGCGCATCACTTCCCATTCACGAAGCCGTATATGCTTCGCGTGCGGAAACACGTGGATGTGTACGGTGGGAGCGGAAACAATTGTCCTCGTGAAGAGGATTTACATTTGCAAGAGATTTCGAAGAGTTTACTTCCGAGATAATTTGACAATTCGCGTGAACTTCGATCGCAGCTTTTACACCTCACACAAGGTGTGTGACGACGCGCGCTTCGTGTTTGATATCACGCACGACGGAATGAATAAAAATTTTTTTTCTTAGAAATAAGATCAATAGAACACACGAAAAATGAGGCGTGTGTGCAAGTCCAATTAACGAGTCAGCTGTTCGTGCAATTTACGCACGAAGAGCGATAAAATACGAAATTCTCTTAACAACGCGGCGTATTTTACGCGCGCGTGTCAAACGCACGGCATCGTCATTTCGAAGCAAATCCTTATCTTTTCTAGGGAGGAGAACAGGGGAGGGAAACGCGACAGGGAAGCGATTTGCGAGTTTGAATCCGCGCATCTCTCGTGCGTGCACCGATCGTTAATCGCCCGCCTCGAGCGTCCGCGTTTAATAGCCACGGCGAAGCAAACTCTCCCGGCTAGTTATTTATAATCGCGACGCGATATCCTCCCATGGTTGTTCATGTGGCGCCATGCCGCCCGATAAATAAGTCCCGACGGCGAATTGTTTCCCGATATTTACGCGAACATCGAATAACGCGCGCGCGCGCGCGCTCGCGACACGAGTACAAGCTTCGGGAGAAAAAGAAGTTAATAAAATTGAGAAAAAAAGAAAAGAACAACAGATGCGCAATGGCTTTATTGGCGCGAGAGAGAGTCGGTTTTTCTTTTCTCCGCGCCGGTTTATCGATTTCCATTTGGCGCGAGAATAATAAATTTAACAGCCGGCGAGCGTATGCAATTTAAATGCCAAATACATAAGGAACAAAATCTACAAATCTTTAACATGAATACAATTTAAACGCTACTTTCTAGAAGCGATGTATTCATATGCTGAAGACGCGAATGATATTCACAGTTTATTTATTTATTTTTTTTTTTGTGAAAAAATGTGCTTCAAAGGTCGTAGCAAAACCGGCTCGATCTTTGATGACGTTCGATCGTCATTGCATTCTTTTAACGGACATTTCTCGTCTCGATAATTGTCGGGATAATGAACGTTAAACAAATGAAAGCGCGATAATTGGATTCTCGTAGAAAAGACGCGGAGATTACCTCTCCAAAAACCGAGAAAGAGAGCGGGTTTTATTCTCGCGCTGTCTCCTCCGATCAAATCGAATTTTGTAATCGAGCCTCGATTTCGGTTTTCAAAGTTAATTTAAACCAGAGATCTGGCCGCGTAGAGATGTAGAAACGAGAGACTTCGGTCAAATCGAATTCTCGCATAGTAACGGGCGTATTGGGATTCGCGCCCCGTCGGAAACACGAGGCGCGTGCATCGGCGGGGCGACGCGGGGTTCCGCCGGGCGGAAATCGATATCAGACGCCAACTTTCACCCTTCTCTCCACGACCTCTCTCGCAGCCCTCCCTCCGTGGCGCGCTGAAGCCACCCTCGAGCACGAACACCGCCGGGGTTCTATAAATACGCACTCGCGTGTCGCCGCGAAAGGACGTGCTCTCTCTTTCTCTCTCTCCCTCTCTCGTCGAGTTCAGAATTTCATTTTGCCAACCCTTTCGCGAGCGTTTATCGAAAAAACGGCGCTTCACGAGGAGTGCGCGCGTGCAGTTTATATAATCGTGTCACGCACGTTGAGTCGGGACTTCCGTTGAAAAATATAAATGACAAAATTCGCATAAGTATTCAGTGTCACTGTGAGTGACAATTATATCGCATTTGCGAAGCTGTCATCAGGTTTCAATTGCACTCAAGATTGCACAAGAATTGCATTTCTCACCGTTTGCAATGGTAAAAGAAAACAAAAAAGAACAAACACCATAAATGTTTGTATAATCGTCGCTCGGTGTATATTTAATCGTTTATATAATCGTGTCGCGCTCGCACACGTGTATTTTGCTCCGTGCGTGTTTGCGCGACTCATCATCGCGCCGGCCGCGTTTTCCATATATAAATAAATTGTCGGAGCAAAAAATACCGGTTCTCTGACGGAGACGTGCGGTCATCAATCTCCCGTATTTTTTTTATCGGATTCCTTTCGTCGCTACAGTTGCGATTCCTATCGACAAAAAAAAAAAAAAAAAAGAGAGAAAGAGAATGCATATCAAACGAGCTGTTTACACAGCGAGCGTGCACGGAAGAGAAACGAACGAGAAACGAGGCGTCAAGGATGAGAAAAGAAATAAAATGAGAAGACGTTGACGGCGGAGACTGAGTTGAGGAATTGTCGTTTTTGTTATCCCGATAGACGGGACAGACAGAGAGAACGAGAACGCATCGTCATTTGCATAAACAGAGAGCCGGGCCTCGCGCAAGATGCAACGCGCTCGTCGTTGCATCCGCGACTTTGCGGAGCGTCAACGCTCCGTAAAGAAGAAGAAAACGCGGCGCGAAGTCGCGCGCGCTTAATACGCTCGGCTCGCATCTGCTCCGTAATGACGTAATCCTGATGAATAATCTCCCGGGAATAATTAACGCTCCGGGAGACACTTTCTTCTCCTCCTCCTCGCGTTCTCCGCGCGTCGACCCAAATACGTCGTCGACGTGTCCTCCGGAGAAATATACGTCGTTCTCGCGTGCGTTCGTTTGCGCGCTTATCTGATCACGTGTGTGCAACGTTTGCGGCTGCGAAAAACTTTCGCACATAAAAGAAAGCGCGCGCGAAACGATTGTACGCACGCATATATCTTTCTTCGTTAAATTATCTCATTAAAAAACGTTTTAATTTCCGAAATAAAAGACCCTACAGCCTGTAATATCCACGAAAGGAAGTAAATAAATTTATAATAAATCTTTTTATTTTAGACATAATAAAAAAGGTCGTAAATAAATTTATAATTAATCTTCTTATTTTAGACATAATAAAGAAGGTCGTAAATAAATTGATAATAAATCTTCTTATTTTAGACGTTTCGTTATTGACGATTAATTCGGTTACTTCTCTTGTTGACGTATAATGACCCTGTTACCCTAGTTTTGAAAATTTATAAGCTGAAGATGATCAAAAAGAAATATGTGATCGAAACGTCCAAAATAAGAAGAATGTAAATTTATTTATAGCCACTTCCTTCTGTGGATATTACGTGGATATTAGGCTGTGAGGTTTTCTTTTATTTCGGTTATTTTTCAGTCAATTGAGGCCTGCTTTGTTATTCTTTTTTTTTATGTTTTAATTTCCTCGTAAAAATTTATATCTCGTGTGCTCCTTCGAGAGATCAAAGCGTGCGATATTTCAGCGCGCACGCATACCGGTTTTGTTCGGAGTTTTGTTCGTTCGAAAAACGTGCGCCGCGCGAGGTTTGTTCTTTGCGGTTTTTGCGAAAAAACTTTCGTTCTTTTTCTCTCTCGCAATGTCGCGCGCGCGACGTGCGTATATGCATGCGACGTATATATGTATATCGTGTATACGTCGCGCGAATCGATACGAATACCGTGTCGTGACCAACCATGTGGTGAGCTCCGGTGCGATGCCGGGGAGGTTCCGGTTATTCTGGTTCTGAGTTTCGACCCCCAAAAAAGCAGTTAAGCGACGGACGTGAAAAAGGCGAGGGACGAGGGCGGGCTAACCGTAATATGAAAGAACCCCCGAAAGGGAAGCAGATGGCGGGGAACGCGACTGGATTCGAAAGAGAGAAAAAGAGAGAGAAAGAGACTCTCTGCTCTGGACACCTTGTATATAATTAAATACGTCGATAATTACAATGTGTTCCGCAAAGGATATTATTCTCTGATGCACTTGGTTTTACATGGAATTACATAATTCCGCGAACAACAACGTTGTGCTACCTCGTTCGCACATTTTTTTTCCTCGGGCAGAATTAATTAATTACGTTTTTTTCTAAAGATAATCTCTGGCTGTGTGTTTCCTAATTAAAAAATAATTTAATCGCCGCTGCACGTGAGCCCCGCACACAGAATTTTAATTAACCAACAAATCGTCCGCAATAATATAATTTTTTTCTCCGTTAATCAATATCTCATTGGGGGAGAAAAAACACGGTCATTGTTCTCTCTCGCGCTTTTTATTCTCCCTTCGAGAGAAATAAATAACTGCGAGAGAGTATTTCTCTGAAAATTACGCCGCATTTGATACGCGAAATCGGCCACGGTATTTACACGCAATATCCATTGTGTGTCACACGGCGAAATAATGTCGCCGTTACGCCGGGAATTAATTCATAAAGAACGCTCTTTCATGCTCCGTGGAATTTTGAAGCGATCGCAGGAACGCAAATGTGTCATGTGACGTATACGATTTAATTAAAAGCGCGGAGGAGAGAAAACTCGCGCGCGTTTCGCGTTCCCGCATAAAAGCATCTCTGAAAATATTCGCGTCTTCTTGACCCTTTCTCCGTTTCCAGAGAGAAAGATATCTTGACTCTCTCGCGCCAGACTTAGGTTTGCCTCGGTAGATAAAACCAACCGTCCGCCGAAACCGCGGGATAATTTTCAATAAAATCACGGAGCGTGACGCGCACGTAAGTCGGAACGATAAAGCAAAAAGCTTCCGGGTCTCTCTCGCGTCAGGTGAGATCGCGTTAAAACAGATAAAACCTTCCCGCGGTGCACCGCCCCATTTGTGCGCGTTAATGCTAATGAAACCCGCGAGGAACGATGTCACGCTCGAGCTTCCAGCAACTCGGAATCGATCGGCCAAAGCCGCTCGTAAAGATCCGAAAGAAATACCGGCACGCGTTTTACGAGCGGCAACGTAGCGGCGAATGTCGCTCAACTTTGTTAATTAACTCGGATACTTAGATAGATTAAGAAATTTCGATCTCTTTCACTGATAAAAAGAAAAAAAAAAAGAGAAGAAAAATTGAAAGAAAATCAACTTGGACATGGAGAATTTTCACTTCTCTATATTGGTTAACCGATTTTACTAATAAAAAATGTAAATTGCAACATTTCTTTCAAAATATGAAATAAAATAAGTACGTAATTTGCTTTCACGGCGTGTTCTATTTTGAAAGAAAGACGCGACGGATGTCAATCGAAGAGCATTGAACGGAACAGATTACAATTCCCGTATCTGTTGTAATTCAAGTGCATAGAAATGACAGACTCTCAAAAGACTCGAGAGAGCCGGACATTTAGTTGGTAAAAAGCAATTACGTAAAACGCAACACACTTCGGGGTTTCCTAATCCTATACTTTTCGTTTCCTTTCTCGGAATTGTCACGCGAGTGGATAATTCGATCGTTTCGCGGACTCGATGTCTGCTTTTAGATCGAAGGAAAGAGATAGATAGATAGATAGAGAGAGGGGAGGGGGCATCGACCGTGGGAACGCACCTGGTCGATATCCGAAACTCACCGAAAGGTAACATTCTCGTCGAATTTGAGACTCTAGAAAAATATAATCGCGTCTTATAGTATCAAGCCTTTTTTTTTTATTTATTTTTTTATTTAAGGCTTCACGGTTGCTTGGAAATAGGGTTAAACCCGATTGCACACATGTGAATGAATTGCGACGAAGCCGTGCAACACTTGGACAGCAAAATATAAATTTTAGAGTAAAGTAATATCATCTCTCTTCTTCAATCCTCTTTGTAATATGAGAAAGTAAGATAAGAAAGTGAGATAAGAAAGTAAGTCGTATAAGATACGTTAAATATGACAAGCGAAGTAATTGCAAAGTAAAATAAAGTCGATTTTTGCAAAACTGGACGAAAAAAAAATCTTATCGATTCGAAAACTTGCAAAACGAACACTCGTGAGATGCGTCTAATAAATATTAATTACACTTGACAAGATAACGGAGTGCAACAAAGTGTGAAACACGTGGGGCGATAAAGTGTTTTTTTTTTCTTCGAAATAAACCCCGCTCCTTCACGAAGCTCCACACGTGCCGGATATCAATCCGAGAGCAACGAGAAGAAAGCATCCTTCTTTTATTCGCCGTTTCGTATTCATCGTCGGGAAGAGATGATTATGGCTTAAAGCTGTGTCCACACGCAAAGAGGGACGACGTATCGGTCCGTCCATCGTTGCCGGGCGTTTGCATTTTGCACGCGGAAAGTCCTCGTTCCCATCCGAGCGCGATTTACGAGCGCTCGTTTAAAATAAAAAAAGAGTTCAAGCGCGCGAAAAAAAGGTCGAAATATATGGACGTAAGAATTACGGAGGAATCAAGAATAATATTTTCGCTTCTGCTCCGCTAAATGCGCGCGCTCCTTTGTGCAGCCTTTGAAAACCCTTTCATACACGTCCTGCGAGAGAACGAGACTCTTGTCGATTTCACCTTCCGGCGGTTAAAGTCGCTCGCGTTACAACGGGCAGAATTCGCGAGCGTTCGCTTTCTCGGTAATGATTCGCGTTTTTAGACGATTATTCAGACAAAGAGATAGAAAGACACATACGCAGAAAGAGAGAAAGAGAGAGGCGCACGCAGTTTCCGCGTACGAATATTGGATGCGTGTATTCACCTCGATTCCGAGAACTCGTTTCCGAAGTCAATCGTACCGAGAAGGAAAACTCGCCTCGAACGTTAAACCGGACGTGTATTATCGGCGTCTTTGCAACGCCATCAATAGAAGGCAGATTGAGCGCCGTGTAATTGGCGCGTTGGAAGCCGCTCGTTGGTTGCAGCGAGATCGTCTGCGACCGTGATCGACTATCTCGTTTCCTTTCTCTCTCTCTCTCTCTTTCTCTCTTTCTCTCCCTCTCTCTCTTCATATATTCAGAGAGTGATTAACCGGTAACTCGAGTGCGGGAATGCGATCGTGAAACCATCTTCGCGATCACATTTTCCTCCGCGAGTGAAAATTATATGCGATCGATCTTTGTTGCGATTATCTCGCGCGAACAAAGCGATTCTTTTCTTTACAGCAAACATATGCGCGTAGAATGTAAATGGAGCAGAGAAAAAAAGCGGTGTGATGGAAAACTCTGTACCCTATTCTCTCAACAACATAATAACGCGCCGAGAATCGCGCTCGCGGGAAAAGCGAAGTTCCACTTCGTCGCCACTTTTCCTCGCCTCCCCCGGGTGCTTCTCCTCTCTCCGAGGCAGATGTTCTTCCGAACCGCGTTCCGATCGTTTTCAGAAAAACTCGCGCGACATAAATTTTTCTCGTGTTCCGCTCGTGCGCGCGCGATCTGATCATACAAGAGCGAGGCATTTAAAAATAGACGCGTAAAAGCGCGTACAGAATATCGCGTTGTCGTGAGGAATGACGAAACCATGTGACTCATGTGTGAAGATAATTACGCATTCCAAAGACTGCGTTTAGAGAGCGTATAAATTGTTGATAACACGCAATGCGAGCGATGTCGCGCCCACTTACAAATTTATCAAATTGTCCTCCCTCGCGAGGAAATCAACGTCGCGCTCTGCAACAATACAGGAGAAGACGCAATGTCCGTTCAAGGGAGATCGCGGACGAAGAATATATCCGCGATGAGAAAAAAAACAAAAAAAAATGCGTGTCCGAGTTACGAGTGTAATGTCACACGATAATGATTGCGTGAGTATGCAGGCGCGCGCGAAACACAATACGCGTCGAAGTCGTGAGAAGGTCCGCGCGCGGAAAGGAGTGACGGAATGATTCCTGGAGCAAGGTGACAGCCGACACTTTCTTCCCCAATTAAGCGTTTAATAAGGCGAATTAAATCAATTAGAGAGAAGGAGCGGTGTTGAGTGCAACGGCACCGGGGCGCCGCGCGTCTTTGTCGCCAAGACGAGGGAAGAGGCAAGACAAATAGAGAAAAGAAGAGAAGAAAGAGACCGCAATACACTAGTCTAGCTCGCCGCAACCGCGTTAAGTTATCGCCGTGAGCGTCATTTTCCGTATCATTCTCTGTGCGCAAGCTCGACGAGATGCGTGACGAGAAAATCGAGTCAACGATCGAACGGAAAGCGACCTCGAGCTTCTTCTTCTTCGTCACACGGAAATAATTAAATCCGCGAGTGTGTTTACACGCTCGCCCTGATAAAAATGCAATCGTCTAATTCCCCGTAAGATCGTAAATGTTCGTTAAAGAAAATGTCGCGGACAGATCTCGGATTCGCGCGAGTTTTGCCGTTTCGCCGCGGAATGTCGACGATGGAAATAAAGAGATAGTAAATAGCGGGAAAGAAAAACGGGCAACGAAACCCCCATGTAACACGAGCTCCGCTATACCGCGCCGCACAACCGCCGCGAGAGTATTTATTCGACGCATTTTCGAATTGGCGGAAGTAATAAAATACGATTACACACGCATCGCATCGGGAAATCTCTCGTCGTACACATCGCGAGATATATTTTCTCTCCGCACGGTTATCATGACGATTCATTACGCTGATTACGCGAACGGTAACGTTCTTCGCGCATTCCGCGCGCGAGAACGTTCCTCGGCCGCAACAAACGCCGTTAGGGCAACACGGAAATAAACAATTTTACGATACTCTGCTGTTACTTTTTTTTCAGTAATTTCTAAGTTATTTCCTCCCAATGTTGCCAGGTTTTTTCTTATCCAAGTTCCTTGTAATTACTAAAAAGAAAATTTCTGCGATTGTTTTCTTGCGAATTTTAATCGCACTCTCAGACTTGCCGCATTAGTTTTCACCCGATTTTCGGTCAAGCAACTATCGACTGTCAAATCAACATTTTGTGTTTGCAGTTATTTTTTATTTAATCAACAGATTGCATTGCTAAAATGTGTAAATAGGGTTGTAAAATAAATTCTATTTCGCGAGAAGACGAGCCGACGCGCGACTGATGGCCTTTGTTGTTTTCAACGTCACCATGGAGCCCCCATTCACGATGATGAGGTAATGCGCTTCGAAAGGAAAAGAAAAAAAGAGGATAAGTAAAGCCCCCGTAGTGCGCGCCACGAGGGGTGTTCGTAGGTCCGTAACGATTTTTTTTTTTTTTTTTTGTTTGTTTCTCTCCATCGCGCTAAACGCGGGATGACGTCAGGCGCGCGCTGCACCTGGCATATCGATCGGCACATCTCGCGTAATAAATAACAATGAGCAACAAACGGAAAAGAAAAATGGTAACTGGAACGCGCGCTGCCGATTTTATCGCGAATCGATTAGTCGGATAAATTAAGCGTGGAGAGTAAAGTAACGGGTCGATAACAGTAAATAAATGTTTACACACCGTATTGCAAAAACAAAACACTCGTTTTCTCCGTGCGTTTATTTCCAAAGAAAATATTTTGTATATTTTTCTTTCGATAAATCTTGCGCGCGCGACAACCGAAACGTGCGCGTATTAGTCAATCGAACCAATGGCAAAAAATTGCGATCGTGAGATAATCTTCTAGAAGATTACTTGGCGACCGCCAAGTCCCATTCGGATAAATCTCTAACGTGTTATTTAAATGCCTGTGCGCTTCTTCGCTCTCTCTTTCTCCTTCTGACATTTCAAACCTCTCATCATCATTCCCGCAGATTTCAGACGCGATAACAATGGCAATTACTCGCGCGAGCGTCACGTCACGTAAGTGACACAATCGTCAAACAATGAATGATCTATCGAAGCGGCGCTTTCTCCACACCTGCCGCGTCGAAAGCGCAGGTTTGCGCGAGAAAAAGATAAAAAAAAAAAAAAAAAACAAACAAACAAAATATAAGCAAAACTCCGACAAAAAAGCAATAGAGATCTTGTCATCGAGTTGTTCAACAGCAAAATTCAAGAGATTGATTGGGAAATTGGAAATAAATTTATTTTATTACGCAATTGAATAAAACAATTTTCGCAACAACAGCAAAACGCTTCAACTGCACTTTCAGCTGTCCTCAGTCGAGAGATCAAATACCATCAAATGTCAATGAAACATAACTGACAGAATCAAATGTCAAAAAAAAAAAACAACAAAAAATTCGATGTCGTAACCGCGTCGTATTATGCGCTATTGTTTCCCAATGCAATGAGCGAAGATCTTCTTTCGCGGTGAGATGAAACCCAAACGCAACTCACCTTGCACGGTTCCTTGCTCTTGGTGCGACAGAATCCGGGCATCTTGATGCCGCCGATCGGTATCTTCTTCTTCGGCTTCTGTTCCTCGGATTCCAAATCGGAGGCAGGTGCCGCGCCGGTGTGCTTCGTGTTCTCGGCGTTCAGCATCTTCTCTCTCTCTTCCTCGGCGATCTCCTTCTTGTCCATGCTTTTGTTCTGATCCTGATCTACTTCTTTGCTCATTCTTTGCTCCTGAAATCGAGATAGGAGCCGGTTTAATCGGAGTGCTCGCAGATGGCCAACGCGAGTTCGGTTTGTTTTTGTTTTTGACAAATTATCGAGATCTGTTGGCGATACGCTTGAATAGAGAGAGAAAAAAAAAGGAAAAAAATCATTAATGGAGTCTTCGCCGCGGAGAAGTGCGACAAATTTCAACAAGGAGTCGCGACTGGGAGATTGCGTGATGGGTCTTGGGACACTCAGTGCGTTAATCACGGCCAATTGCCATTCAACAGTTGTCGCTTGCTATACGCGCCGGGATATATTATCGTGGGCGATGATCTCCTCTTTGTGAGGCACGCGAAATCCGCTCCGACGGCGAGCAGTTTTTAGAGCAATTATATTTTACGTTGTGCGTTTTCAAAATCCATCATTAAAACACGTACGATGCAACATTTTTCAAACGCGCAAAATCTTCTCTCTTTTACAGGTTTTCATCAACGTAAGCCGAGAAGACGCTTTTAAGGAGATTACGTAAAGCGCTCTACCGAGACCATCATCGTCCTCGCGACTTGTTTACGTCGATATTTATACTTTATATGGGCGAATCGATATCTCTTGCCTTGGAACACGACACGGGGTGCAACGTATCCTTATATATACTCGACGAAATTAGCGGGCGCGCGCAAAAACGCGGAATGACGCGAAAATTAAACTACGTGAGAAACGCGCGCGTGGCCTTTCACTTATCCGATCTCTGTGTCGGCGGTAATAAATAAAAAACGAATTGTTTATAATTTTTTTCTTCGCGATAAGCAATTTTGTTGCACTCGCGATTTGTCTGTCTATGATTGACAAAGTCGGGGTTTTGACGAATCGAGAGATGCGATTCTGACGAACATTTCAATAATTGAATTCCGATCGCGAAAGGGCGACCGGTCTTTTATGCATAATGCATCCGAACGATTTACGATCGCGCGTGCATCAAACAAATCTACGAAACGTCGCGCGAACTCCCCTGCGGGCAGTGCTTGGTTAAATGATTTAGCGTGCCTATCCCGATCAACCAAATTTAATTTGATTTACCGCGGCTGGCCGAGCCGCTCCATATCGTCGTGACGCATCAGGTCGCCGCGGCTGAATTTATGAAAAGAGAGAACTCCCGTCAATTAAAACAGATATTGAAATAAGGTCTGTTCAATATTCAGATTATCGCGCGCTACAATCCCGTGAGTTCGAAAAGTATCACAAAATTCAGAGAAAATTAGTAGAAATTATAATATCGAGAGAAATATTATACCAAATATGACAGCATCTTTGAATCTGTTTGTCCTTTTTTTTTTACGAAGAGTCGAAATAAAAATCGAGTATATAGAGTTAGATGTATTGTAGAGTTAAATTACATATTGATAAATAAATATTAATAAAATAAATTATACACTGATCTGTAATTACATCTCTCTCGTTATCGGCAACAAGTTTTGATCGAATTCGCAATGGATTAAGTTTGTGTAAACGCGGAATATATATACTATCACGGTACGTAGACCTAACATTGCGGAGAACTTGAGGAAAGTTGAGAGATGCACACGCCACTAGTTTGTCCATCGACTACCTGGCAAGTTCGAGGACCGCGCGCGATCGATCGAGTTACGTCTGGTCGTTGCGACGCCCTGCGATGCTTGTCGTTTCTCAGAGTTTATTAATATACCATGCCTGCGTCGGAAAACATTTCTCTGCGATGATAACGCACAAAATGACACGGGCAAAAAATTGCGAAAAGTTTTGCGATCTTCAGATAAATTTGAAGTTACAAACAAAACCGCGCACGCATTAATTTACAAAAAAATTGCTATTTGCAAAAAATTCGAATGTCACAACGTAAGTTTCAGTACACAAAAGAAGGAATCTATCACCGGTGCCATAATAGATCCCGTAGGTACGTGCGAATCTGACAGTCATAGAGAGCAACCTTCTCACACAGGATCAACCGTTCTTATTCACAGCGAGAAGGTAGGAAGGTACGGTCTTTTCTCTAACAAAAATATCCGTTCTAATATCCGGAATGTGATCGAAAACGAGGTGTGAAGGCTGGATTTCTTCTAGCGCGAAGAGTGTTTTTTTTTTTTATTGCAAATTTATGTTTCCTCTCTTGTCGGATTTTTATTCTGCGAGAGAGAGAGATATCGATTTCCACCTTTACGTAAATCCTGGGGTATAAAATTTCAATTCGGACGCGCAAAAAGTAACAGGCTGAGAATAAATGATCACACGCGTTGAAAAATAAAATCATCTTAATTCGCCAGATGGAACGTCTAATTAATTTGAGACAAAAATACAAGATTCTCGCAGTAATTGAAGGAGATGAAAAGCTTTGATGTTACCGCGTTCAATGAGGCTCTTCAATTAAAATCTCGCATTAAAATTACGCGAGTTACCGGAATCGCGCAATTAATAACTAATTGTTCGGTCACGAATTGTCGGAATTTTTCGCGGTTTACTCGCAAAGTGTTCGAAACTAAAACGCGAGACGCCGCGCGATTATCGATCACAACGGTGTTTTTGACGATCGACAGCCAAACGCACACACACGCTCGCTTCTCCCGGCTTTCCGGGAACCAGGAGCAACGAACGTGTGCGAACCCGGGAATCGAGTTTGCAAAACACAGACCGATTATCATCGTGCTGGAAATCGCATCGCGGAAGTTTCGAAACAGTGCGCATCGATCGTATCGAAATTACATATTGTCTAGCTTGCGACGAACGTATTCAGATTCTTCGCAAACTCCGCATCTTACGCATTTGAAGAAAGACGCCAGTTTGCCTTTGCAGGTGTGAATCGCATTTGCGCGCGCGCGCGCACGTTCGCAAGCGTACGAGCGGAACAAAAGAAAGAAGAAACAACTTTCGCAAAGAAAAGCGAGACAAGAGAGAAACGCGATGCCAATATACATTTTGCTCTCGAACAGAGAGACAAAACAAATGAGTTGTGATTATCGCGTCGCTCCTGTTAGCTTTGTGCGTGTTTTGCGCGCGGTCTTGCGTGCGGAAGCCAAAAACTCACCCCCTCAGGACGCGTCGATCGACGCCGTTGTGTCGTTGGTTTTCTCTCGCTTGTTCGCACAAAGTAAAACAGCTGCGGGATCACAAGCGCAACCGTCGGGAAAATCCGCTGGTTAACGGCGCGTTTGTGTTGTCCTGCGACGCGCGAACGAACTTCTCACAAGATACAGGGACCAAGACTCCGCGAGCAATCACCGCGAGGACGCCAAACACGCGACTGGCGGCCGCTGGTGAATAATGATAAAAATGCATTGCCGCCGGTCCTTGAAGCGCCACCTTGACGACGCCAAGGATCAACTAGTCGACGCGCGTCGATCGACTCTTCAACCCTCGCGCAAGACTCGGCATTGGTCGATTCGAAATCAGGGTGACATGTTTCACCAACGGCGGTTTAGTCTCTGTGCATTTTAGGCGATTTTTGGCGATCGTATGGTACATATACCAAAATGTACCAAACTATAATTTGAGTGACTTCAAACTATAGTTTGGTACACTTTCACGTGTGTCATAGATTTCCAGTATCGGCAGTGAATATCGGAACGCGGCCCTTGATTGGCTGGTCGAGTCGACGGAAATGACCAATCGCGCGGTCGATCGCTCGAATCGATTAGTTGCGATTTGGATCATCGAAGTTGGTAGACTGGTTTCCAGTGATGACTTTGCGCGGGCAGTGATTTCTTCTCTTGTCGTGTTGAAAAGTGGACGAACAATTTGGGGTAATTTTAAATATTTGAAGTGGAGAGTGAGACATAAAATAACAGTAAGTGACTATATATAAATATGCAATATAACAATTACAATTTCATTAAGATTTGTGAAATATGATATACAATTTTTTTCCGGCAATCTCTTTAAAGAAGTATTTGATCTCTGAAGAAATATTTTATAAACGTAGAAATATTTACTGAACCTTCTAAGAAGCGATATTAAGTTGATAAGAAAAAGGAAATTGTTGCGGTCAGTTTAATCGAGATTAAATGCTTGACGTAAGAAGCTCACAACACGCGCGTATTGTTTCTTCAATTACTACGTGTGTTTATTAAAACAAGTTGGTGTCTTATATTTGTAGACGTGATACGTAAAAAGAATAAATAAAAAAAAAAACGACGAGAATTAGAGCTGCGAGCTGATAAGCAGCTGTTCATCGAACGTAGCAAATTTGTTACGATTACGTCAAACGATAGTGTCACGCAATCGTATTGTTTTAACGAGACGCGCTATCATGACGAGAATAACAAAATTCTCTTGTTCTTATCGCACCGGTCGAGACGATTAGAAAACATATTTGTGCCATTTGATACGCATCTCTGTATCACGCCATACGATATTTAGATTCGTGTTTATGTACGATTTGTGCCGCTGTTGCAACATTGCGCTCGCGTCACACAAACACACGATGTGGTTAAAATGCACAATAAACACACTACGTAATTTTGATGAACACCACCGAGCAACGCGTGTAATCACACATGGGAGAAAAATCTGGAAACAAGAGTCTAAAATTATTCGTAACAAACAAGAGTTTCACACGCAATCCTTTATTATTAAAAACAGTTTTTACAAAATTTACAGGTATTTAAACTAATCATACCTTTATACAAGTACCTTTATACATTACGTGTCTTCGTGACACGAGAGAAAAATTTTATGCTGAAGATATATACAATCGTAAATCATAAGCGTGTAAACATCACATATACACACACACAGCTGTCTTGACAGCACAATATAAAATATATCATGTGTGTATGTGTGAAATTTACGTTTATAACGCGGGATCCGAGTTTCTAAATATCATCATGTGACGATGGACTGTACAGTCCATATTTTTGTCGCAGAAAAACGAAGAGAGCTTATATAAATAAATATTAATTTGTGTTCTATAAGTCATTGGGAGTCTTATGTGTATATAAATATATATAATATACAATACGGCAAGAATCAGATGGCTTCCAAGTCCAATCTTCAACTATCGATAATTGTTTCTCAGTCGATGATCAAGCACCACGGGTGCTCTGGTATCAAACCGTATTGTATCTCCATCAAAGGTTTCCTAAACTGTTTATAAAGCGGGTCGGGTTGCTTCATCGTCGGTATGTGCAGTCCTTGGTCCAGAAAGTCGATGTACGACACAGGAGTGATCACGCCAGCCGTACCCGTTCCGAATATCTCTAGTAGCTGTGGCAAGAGAATCGGTTATAGCAAACAACAGGTCGTCACGTAAGACGCGTGTTGAGTCGCGTAAGATCTTACTCTGTTCTCCGACAGTAGTCGTATGATCTCCTTCATGGTGATGGATTTCTCCGAAATTCTGAATCGATTCCACTGTCTCGCCATAGTTAGAATCGAGTCCCTCACCACTCCGGGTAAGATCAAACCGTTCAGGGGTGGTGTGATCAATTCTATTTCTGTGGAATTGACAAGAACATAGCATTGCGCTCGCGAAACAAGATTTGTCTGTGCGACAATGTTCTTATAAGAGTGAATATTTTATGATAAGAAAAGTCTGTTTTCAAGAAAGAGAGAGAGAAAAGAACATCTCTCACCTCCGTCGTCGGTTTTACAAACTACGAAGACGTTCATAGTGCCCATTTCTGTGAGTTTATTGTCCTCCCCGTACAACCACAGTACTTGCTGCAAGCCTTTCTCGATGGCTTCCTGTAGCACTTGAATCGTAGGTCCGTAATTGCTGCCTAATTTGGCGTCACCGTAACCGCCGGGCCACGCTCTTGTGTATCTGGGATTTGCAAGCAGGGAAATACTTACTTCGTCGTCTGTAGGTTTAAAGTAACTGCCGACGGGAGACATGATTACATAGAGTAAAGCCGAGTCTGAGGCCGCCACTCCGAGTGTAGGCTGAAGGAAAAACAAAAGTATTTTAAAAAAATCTAAACTATGTATTAGAACTATCAGTGCGCATGCATTGTGAGATAATGAAATCTTTTAAAAAAGTAAAGAGAATGTGTGTTTGTTGCATTGCAGTGTTTTATCAATTACGAAAGAAAGTCATCAGACATTATACAAAGCTGCATCATCATCACCAACAGTATCACTAAATAGTTGCGTGATATTTTTCAATAAGATCGCAAATATAAAATAGATAACGAAATATAATTTCCATCATTGCGTGTTGTTTAGTATAAAGTTCAAATATTCTGTGAAACTGCGCTGTTTTTGCATCATCACGACAAAAATTTAATTATCGAATTTAATAAAATTATCATATTCAATAATAACATATAATATTGATGTATATTTTACTAAAATGAAGAAAATAAGATGTAGAGAAATAAGATAATAAAAATAAGAAGTTTCGAAAGAAAAAAGAACTAAGTTTCAACTAAATATAACGATAAGGCCGATTTAATAATTCGTGATTAATACATGGAAGTGTGACGTCTGACTTCCTATCATTAAATTTAATCGTAGAAAAAGCTTTTGTGAATCAAAATCATGTGTCCAAATATAACACAATCCCATCGTGTTGCTTTCACGCGCGCGAACATGTTCTAACAAAAAAAAATACGCGATTTATCAAGCATTATCGTTTGGTATTGAGAAACGCAACGATCTCTCCCTGTATGCAACAGTCTTGATGACGTCTGTGACGTAAGCGATACAAAAACACACTGTCTTATTATGTTCGCGATGTAAAACGTTACAAAAATGGCTGTGTTTCATCATATATCGGAAAATGTAATTACAATGTACGTTTTTAACCAGTCAAATAATAACAGAGCGCACTGCATTTGTTTCATCACATATCAACTTTCGTTAATAAAACGGTACGTACGTCGATGCCTATGAGCGTGGGACGAATGTAAAGACTAGAGGCGATAGAATGTGGGACCCACTCTTGGTCTATGCTAATCAGTCTGCAAATGCACTTGATCAGTTCCTCTCCTCGGAAAGAAGGCAGACCGGCTCGTATCGTCGAATTGTTCATTCTCTCCATATGCAACTCAGGCCTGAACAGCCTTATCTTGCCATCGACTCCTCTGTAAGCCTTCAAACCTTCGAACAACTGCGAAAAGATTCGCACATGTATTTCATTGCCAGATTGAAACACGCGATAGAAGTTTATTACCGTATCGATATACAAACGTAAAAGTTTAATTAAATTTTTACCGTTCTTAATTTCATTCTATTTTCAATTTTTTTTTTATCTCATATTAAACTGCAAAATCATACAAACCTCTACAGCATAATGAAGCACTTTTGCAGCTGGATGAAGAACTATACTTTCAAAAGGCGTAATTTCCGGCGCCTGCCATCCGTTCATGCTCTCGTAATATTGTATTTTGAGCATGTGATCAGTAAAGTATTTGCCGAATCGAAGCTTGTCGACGTCGGGCTTGGGACTCAATTGTTCCGGGCCAGCCAAACGAACAGACAAGTCTGCAAACTGTGCGCAAATACATACAAGAATTACATTCTTGCTTTTTCTCGCTTGTGTGTAAGTTACACGTAAATTTACACATTATTACATCATCAAACAAATACCTTAAAGGAACGTTGCGATTGCACAAATTTCTTGTCTTTAGTTTTCAAAGAAGAATTCCATCTTGCGCTCTGTTGCAGCTGATTAATCAGACTCCCAATCGACAAAATCTAGAATGCAAAAAACATTTATGCATTTATATTTCTGTTCTCGATAAAACAACGTGCATTTTCAAAGAGCTGTTCAAATGAGATTAAATTTTTTTCTTTGCATGACCCACCTTATTACATCTAGAACGTGCCATGTTTTCATTAATAATCTCTATGAAAGATTAGACTATCCACAAAAATACTGATAAGACACACACATGATTTTATGTAATGCTGTATATACATATCTATTTATATAAATAACAACTAGAAGAGTAGTTTTCCTCATTGGTCGTAAAGATTTGAAAAATTTAAACACAGTTGTGATTTTGATTGAGGGATTTTCATCGAACAAATATATCTGAATATACAAAATAAGGTACAGAAAAGGTCAATATCGAGCAAAAAATTTAGTTGTTGAATTAAATGTGTGTATTAAAGTTCTTTAAGTAC
>QVOA01014112.1:0-24511 GCA_014825685.1 Pseudomyrmex cubaensis
CTGCACAACATCCTGCAACGGCTCTTTATTACCTTATTCATATTCCTTAGTCCTAAAAAGACACATAGAGCCAGACGATTTCGTCATTAGGTTACTATTAATATTTTTTTAGATTGAAGATTTATATACTTCACTATGTTGTATGTGAGTGTTTTTTTAAACTTTATTAACTTTTTGTAAATTTTGTATCGCGATAAACAATCTTCCGACGTTGCAATTTGATTTGCATATCTTTGCATATTTTTTTTATATTTCGGATTGTTGAGAGATACCGAGGAAGATCCTGAGAGAAAGACCGTTTGTGAAAAACGTTTATCTTTTGCGAGGAACAAAGTTCGAAGAAAATATTGTTACAAAACACGCCCGGATAACATCGGTAATATTAATTGACCCCTTGTTTCGCGAGTTGATATTTCGTTTATATTTTATCTAATACTTACTTTACTCTACTAGCAAATAGCATTTGAGGAGCATTTATATTCGCTAAATGGCACGCACTTCAATTCGCGGAGGACGTGGTTCGCGGGACAGGGTATCGAATTCCGTCCGACATTGCTATGAAGTGTCGAGCTTCTGGTGAATCAAAATTCATCCGGCACGGTCAAGCCGTCGGTCGGACCGTCGCGCAAATTGCGCATGTGGATGAATTATGCAGTGTGTCGTGTCGTGGCAAGCGACTCATCAAACATACACGCGTGTTCGCACATCGAGGAGGAGGCGCGTCTAGATACGGCTCGCGTGCATATTCCAGAGAGAGAGAGAGAGAGAGAGCGAGAGAAATGACTGGCACAGAAGCTCGTAGTACGAAACGATATGGCGGAGAATAATACTAATTCGAGAGAGGATACTGCGTTAATGCCAGAACCCGGAAAATCAGAGAACGAAACAAAACGCGCGAGCTAGGTGCGTGATTGATTGGTCTCGGTATCGCGCCTCATTCTGCTAATGTCAGTTTAGAGTTTTGCAATTAGGCTACGCTGACGTGCGCGCCGCGATTATTAATAGAATTCACGAGTCGCGATTAGCGCGTTTGGCCAATCAAAAGGGAAAAGGGAAAGAGAGGGGGAGAGAGAGAGAGAGAAAGAGAAAGAGAGAAAAGCAGACAGAGGGAAAGGACGGATTATTCAAATGTTCCGCAAGCCTTTGAAATCGCGAAAGCCATCGGTGTCTGTTATTTCATTGTAATTAATGTTGTCGACGTTATAATCGGAGCCAATGAATTGCGGTCGGCGCGCTATGGATGTCGTGCAAATTAGTCGCAACGAGCAATATGAATGGTATCCCGAACAATCACGCTTTCCATCAAAGCTGAGCCGAAAAGTCTAACAGTTATTTCAATATCAAGCCGCCAATATCGATGAAATTGAAAGATTTGTCTTTCGTCGGTTTATTATTAAGTAATAATCATCTCAATTGTGTGAGGCGAGAGTTTTGAATAAAAACGTTTGATTTTTATTTTTATTAAATTTTCTCTGATTGATGGATTTTTTTTTTTTACGGGAGTCGCAACAGAGGAAGCGAAAAATCGGGAATATTTCTATATAGAAAGCGAATATAATGGCGACGAGTGTTGACCGCAAAGTGGAAGAAACGCGAGAGAGCGAGAAACGCGCGTCACGTAACGAGTTTACAAAGTTCTCACGAAATTGTGCTTTGTCAGGTCACGGATTCGCGTGTAAGACGAAAACGAACGTATCGAGGCGAGAAAAATCACGCGTTCCTATCGCGCGCGCTCTCTCCGCTGGGAATTTGGCCGATTCCTTCTTGGCACGGAGAAGGGGGGGGGGATAAAAGCAAGAGAGATGCTAAGAAAGCAAAAAGTGAAAAAAGAGACGAAGGAGAAAAATAAGGGAAGAGGGAGGGTGAAACGAGAAAAGAGAAGGATTTCCGTTAGTGCGCGAAGTGCGGTCTGTCCCGCCACCGCCGCCGCTGCCGCCGCCGTTGCCGTTCCGCCACTTAATCTTCGCGGTGACAATAAAACTCACGAACGGATAAATCAGACGTGGTCCGATAATGCACGAATATTTTTTTTTGATGATAAAGTAAGTGATAGGAAAGTAATTGGAAATCGCCACTTGACGTATCGAATAAACATGATTTTACATTTTTTATCTCAATCGTCGTGGTCTAAGTTTGAACCTCACGTATGAAGACATGTACGTCGAAAAATTACAAAAATAATTGTTACTCAAGCCTTGAGTTTGCAGACAGCTCAAATTACAGATTAATTAATTCGAACCCACAATGTCTTGCCACAAAAGATATAAATATTGTTGACACATAAAAAATTACGTTACGATTTGTGTCGCGAGGAAAAAGGACGATGGAAGAATGTCGGGTAGAACAGACCGCGGTTAAATTTTTCACAACGGATCTATAACAAAATCAATTGTGAAAAAAGAAGAAAACGGAGGAGAGCGGAGAAGACACGAGAAGACGCAGACTCAATAACGTGCACGAAAACTCGGCGAGTTGTCCCTCAGCGTGTACAGCCGTTTCGCCACTTAATCTCTGCCTTGAAAATGAAAACTTTGAGGAAAAGAAAAAAAGAACGCGGGAGAATCGAGTCTCGTTCCAACGACGAACGACAACGGGAGAGAATCTGTTCAGGAGAATATAAAAATGCGCGGTCAATATTATCATCGCACAAAAATTGGCGCTCGATGAAGAAGTGAAGAATGTTTCTAAAACGTAAGTTAAAACTCTCACTCGCCGATTCACAGACGTCGTACGCGTTTGATTAATATTTTAACAATATCTGCACTTGAAAATTTTTTATTTCAAACTCGCGATTTGAAAAATGATAACAGACACGCGTGCACACAAAGGTGCAAAAAAAAGATCAAGTCTGCGTTCAATCCGAGTCCGGTAATGTAATGGTTTTGATGGCGCTCTCAATGACTGAATCCGAGTTGAGTCCAGGTTGGGTTAGGTACGACCACTTAATCTCTGCCGGCGCAATGAGAGGAAAAGAAGAAAATAGACCAACACAGAGAAAGAGAAAGAGAGAGAAAGAGAGAGAGAGAGAGAGAGACCGAAGAAAGACGAGAGAGGAAAGTACGAAGACACTAAGATCAAACGACCGGAGGTAGAACGACCGCACGACAAAAGCTTGGCGGAGAAACGAGAAAGGCAAGCTCACCAAGCTGGAGACAAATCTTGGCGGAAACCACAGCGCGCTATTGCCAGCGACTATTCAAGAGAGGAGCGAAAATTAAATCTCGCATTTAGAGAGAGTGCTGCGGAGTATCGGGGCGGGAGAGAGAGAGAGAGAGAAAGTCGAGAAGAGACTTACTCTCGCGGTAACTTTTAGCGAGTAATTAACAACCCCCGGTAGAGAAGAGCCGCGCGACTTCGATTCGCGACGCCGTTTAGTAACCGGACGACGGAAGCTGCGAGAAAGTTACGTCGCGTTTCTGTGCAGCGGGAGTAAATAAAAGTCACAGAAAGATACTGAAAACTGGCGCGAAGCCGGAAGACAGTCGAGAGAGAAGTGCGGAAGTTAGGAAATGGAACCGGACGCGATCATATGCGAAAAAGTGCCGTCTGTGCATTTGTGAGATGAGTCTGACTTTATTGAGGAGGGAGGGTATTATATACAGACTACACAGAATTATGTACAGAGCAAATATATGCGAACATACAAAAGAATTCTGCACACACACACACAGAGAAAAAAATTATGTAAAATACATAAATTTAAAATATAAAATACATAACAAGAAAAATTGTAAATCAAAAAAATAGAAAAAATTTTAAAATATTTGTAAAGTATGAAATAATTCACATGGAAAACATATTTCATGTCCGTAAAAAAGTGCGAAGAACTCACATAAATGAAGGTAAAAGAGCAAAGAGAAGATAAAAAAATAAAAAAAAAATAAAAAAAATTGGCTCTAAGATCGCACTGAAAAATCGGTGTGCGAGGATATATATAATAAGTAAAGACGCGAGGGAGAGGTATAAGAAGTGTGCAAAAAAAGGAGGAATCAGTATGAGAATAACGGATGTATCTCGTAAAGTGGATAATCAAAGAGACTAGACGAGGGAGTTGTAGGAGAGAAACACAAAAAAAAAAAAAAAAAAAAAAAAGCAAAACTAAGCGAGCGAAAAATGATTCGCATTTTTATTCGCGAGCGGAAGACGAATATGAAGCAAGGCAAATACATTTTTCATATGCAGATACGTTCCGGGGAAAAAGAGCGGAAATGGGCCAGAAAGATTTGGGAAGATATGCTTCATTGTCTCTCGTTAAAATTGATCGTCGTGAAGAGCGCTATCGAGAGAACTGAGGTAATACATTTTTCGATAGCAGATGCATTTTCCATGTGTGTACTTACTGATCGTTTTATATATGTATATATTTTTAAGAGGAACGTTTAATTTTGCAAGTTTTACGAGAGATAAACGCGACTAAATGCCAAGCACACTGTGAATTTTTTACTCTATAACGAATATTTCTATAACGCATGTATATAGATATATAAACAAAAACGATTAACGAAGATATGAGAAGAGGGCAAAAATATGAATAATTGAGTGAAACAAATATGTAGCTTTAATAATCGTAACGCGGAATTGAAGTTTTTTTTCACTTACGTCGGAAATATATATCACGGAAATGAAAGATACGATGTTATCTTACATCTCGAGCAGCATTCATCTCAGATATGAAGGCGACTCAATTATGATGAGAGTAAACATTATTATACCAACATCTTCAACATCTTTTCTCTCTCTCTCTCTCTCTTTCTTCCTCTCCTTCTCTCAGACGCTATATTTTTTCTCTGTTAATAAGTAGCTAGCGATAAAAGAAAGAGGGCAATATTCTCCGGCATATAATTTCTGGAGAAAAGAGAGACAAGAGAAGAGACTATAGATAATATTTAAAATTGAGAAAGATGGAGAAAGGGTTAGGAGAAGGCAGTGAGAATGGAGTAATAATACGGGAGAAAGTTTGGCGTTGAGAGAATGGTGAGAGAGAGAGAGAGAGAGAGAGAATAAGTACGCGAAAAGCGCGCGCGCGCGTACGCCTACGAGCGAATCCTATGGCAAGGCGCATTGTCGTCGGCAAACTGCGCGTGGAGGAAAAGTTTCGTCGTATCTAAGGGATGAGAGGAGAAACACGCTGATAACAAAGCGCCTCGACGTTCTCGCCGATTTGAGAAACGCGTCGCATAAAAGCGCAGGAAGAAGACGGACCAAAGTCCGACGAATAGCGGGCGAATATCTTATGCATTCGCAACTTTTTGTGTAAATACTTTATTTTTCACGGTCGCTGCGTTCTCGCGAAGTTGAGACGACGCTTTTCCTCAGCTCGCGACGACGTTTTTCCTCACACATTCAGCTGCTGAAGTGATCCGCGGTGTGCGCGAACAGAAGGTTTGATCACATTTAATTTCTGTTGCAATAAAATACATTTAATCTCCTCGGAAATTCTCAAGTAATTGTTACTTCGAGACGGCGTCTTAAACAGACATTTCTTCCCGTTGATAAATGCAAACGAGAGAAAGAGAAATTGTCATCATTTTCCATGCTTTTCTTATGTAATTATTAACACAGCGAAATCGCGGTCGGAGTCGCGATCGGCTAACAACGCAACTCGACGCGACGGCGAAATTGTCTAATTTCATGCAAAACAGTTTAAGAGATGCGCAAAGTTGAAGCGCGGTGTTAAAATCGGAAATCGTCGACGCGATCGCGGGCAACGGAACGGCCGCGGGCGACGACGGAATTTGCGAGAGACTTCCGCGACGAGAGACTTTATCTCGCTTATATTCGCATACAACGGAGAATAATTTCAATCGAAATTGCTCTGGCGATTAATGCGCGCCCCGTCGTATTTTCCCTCGACATTGATAATTGCGTCATTTATTTCAAATCGTCTCGCTGAACACTCGATGAGCACAATTATGCGTCCGTATATTTCTGGAAAATTAGCAACGGGAAGGGGTTTTCGAAAACCCGGAGATTTTATTCCACGAAAATAAGCGGCGGGAGAGTGTCGTCGGTTTTACCGAACGCGCTCCGCAATTTGGGAAAATTTTTCGAAGCAATGTTTTTCGCATCGCTTGCGAATCAGAGAGAGAGACAAAAGTACTGTCCTCCTCCTCCTCCTCCCCCTCCCGACGACAAAAACTTATATTGGATTTTGCGCGCAATTCCAACTCACCAGTAAGTGAATTTACCACCAGGTAACTTAACGAGAACGAACGTTTCATTACTAGCTTCTTACGAAAAGGGGCTTACGGCTCAAAGAACTTCTGAAAGCTTTGCGCGCTTAAATCGATAATCTCATCCATATCGATGGCCCGACTTAAAAAGAGACGTCTCTCTCGTGTATATATATATATAAAATATCAAAGAAAGTTTTATCTTATCATCCTGATGTACCCACAAAGTCTCTGTTGCCAACGTTCTCTCGTGTACCAAATTGCGCGAGAAACCGCATTACTAAGTAATCTTTTTCCGCGGCAAATCTGGAAAATTCTGAAATCCGCTTAAATTAATTTGAACTTATGCGTATGTTTCCTTGCTATTTTTTTTGTAAATTACAACGAAAAAGAATATACATTGAGGTTACGTAATCGCGATATTTTGTATTCGCTGTTTCGTTTTCCCTCTAAAACCAAGAAATCGGATGTCGAACGATCGGTATTTCACGAAAGAAAAACCCATCAATGTCCCATTGGAAAAAAAAAGAATCATCCCCGCGTTTGGTAAGCACGTGTAATTCATGAAACATCGAAAGGCGGGGAGCGACTCTCGTTATTGCGACGACGATGTCGCAAGAAGATGACATTCGACACCAATTGCGCGCGTCTCGTAAATTCGGTTCAATATCGTATCGGCCGTAACGCTCATCGACACCGTTTGCATAAATCAGCGCGATATCAAGCACGCACAAATTACCATTTAGAAACGATTGTTATTCGCTTCTGCGAGACAAATGTCTCGAGCGACCCGATACCGCGCGCGCGTTCTACCTTGCGCGCGCCGTTTGTTCGCGCCCTCCCGAATAATGAATGCCCGCTTTAATGAAAACGGTAAAACGCAGCCATTACCTGCGGAAGATCAATCTCAGATAATCCTTTTAACGTCGCGAACACACACACGCGCGCGCATGTTGTATACAACGTTGTCGTTGGCGAAAATTGAATCGCGCGCGGAAGAAATTTATCGTTTTGAATTAATTAATTTTTCCTCGTGTGTCGTTTATCCGCAGCTTTGCGATGCGTTTCGTTCGCATACATTTCGGAGTTCGAGTCGTCGTGTCTTTCAGTTGCGGCCGACCTTTGTTACGCGCGTATACACACATGTATAAGCCCCCCATCGGGCATGGTGCTCTCATAAAGTCTAGATTATTCTCGCAAACGCCACGTTGGCACTAAGAAACGTCGTGCGGCACTACAAAGCGAACCGAAAGAAAAAAACGGCCGTGTGTGCAATTCACGCGATGTAAGCCGGAGGCGCCGTTAAAGCAGATATTACGGGAAAAGTTGTTTTAACGTTCGGGTACTGCGCGAACACACAGCGAACCAAGCTCGAATCCCCAACGCAACCAGTCGCCTCGTCGTTCTCGCCGCCGCTTTGAGTTTCCACCTTTGCTTCTTGTACCATGTAAGTCACCCGAAACGATGTTATGCCAGAATTACATTATTTTCCTACAGCCTCGCCGAGTAAACATCGCGACACACAAACTCTCAACGTGTGTCGCGGGATGTGTCGGGGAACGCGAGAAATCTTCGTTTCAAGAGAAGTTTGAACTTTTGTTGCAATATATATAAGCTTGCTCGTAAGTAAAAAAACAAAAACGGTTAAAACGTGTAATTTCTAATTAAGTGTTCGCAGTTAAGCTGTGCACAAATTTTTTTTTTTGAACATTGCGCTTAAATTCTTCACAAGACAAAGAAAATGTTGAACAAAAAAACACACACACATACGCACGCACACATAGCGCGTAATTAAGCTGCGAAATATTTCTGCGAATAATTTTCAAAAGAAACTTTGTTTTAAAAATATATATGCGCGCTTACGCGCGCACAATGTCTGCGTACCAATGTCCGTCCGGGAAATGAGGATTTACACTGTTCTTAGCCAGCTGCCGGCGAATACAAATGGACGCGGAATTATTTCAAAAAATATAATTACACGGTCCATACGTGTGTGAGCACCGTGCCCGCAAGCTTCATTATATTCTCACCGTATATTTTCATCGTTACTGAAAAGTTGTCGTTCACGAGCAACGAGAAATATGAGAACAAATGAGATCGGTATAAATCTTATTTTTCTGCGGCGTCGTCATTTAGCGCGCGCGCGCGCGTGCGTGTAAAATGTTTATAACAGTGAAATATTATACCGTCTCGTAAATAATTTTCGCGAAATTATTAGCCATCGAATTGCACTTCTCTCTCTCTAAACGAGAGACAAATAACGGTCAAATTAATAGCTTTCAAAGTTGACAGATGGTTTTTCATACAAATTTCGTCTGTTGACGCGAAGGTTTTTTTGCCGTGAAAAACATTTTGAACTTATCCATCTACGGTTGAATAAAAAAACGATGTAAAAACGATGCTAAAAATACATTTATCTCTCTCTCTCTCTCCTTTTCTCTCACCTGTGTGAAAAAAACCGCACACGCCTGAAAATTCCTGGCGAGAGAGAGAGAGTTCGTGTTTCCTCACAGGAATGCATATTACACGTTTCCCAATCGTTTCCCATTGTCGCCGGGCGCGCGCGAGATTCCGGTCACGATCGGCGATCGAACAATGAATCCTTCAGAAATTGCGGGCAAATCGGCCTTATGGAGGACGGGCCTCGCGACGGGGCTCGCGTGGCAAACATTGTTCGAACCGGGGGATGAACCGTTCGCTCGATGAAAACGCGAGGGCACAATGCGACGAACGGGGAGGGGGGGCGCAGGAGAGAACGACGAACAATGATCTTCCGGTATCCGTACGGACGTGCATAAATCACCGATATGACGTCGGGCAATCGTCGCCGAGTCAACGCGCGGCCTCCGAACGGTCTTGAAATATCGCTTCGCGCCAGCACACTCTGACGATTAACCTTCATCGTCGATAATAACTGCCTCCTGAAGGTTTATGTGGTGGTGGTGGTGGTTGCCGCCACTACCATTGCTCGACGAGATCTATTGCCAATTACATTATCGTCGTCGTCTCGATTCCGCGAGCCGGACAATGACGACGACGACGACGACGACGACGGGCACGTCGCGCGTCGCCTCCGATAATTGCGAAAAGCCTGTGCGATTCGCGAAAATAATCGCTCGGCCGAAATTAAGCCCGCGAATGAAACGATTCGTGTAATTAGCGCGCGGCACTCTTTTTTCCACGATAGGTACCTACCTACGTCCGTGGTGCGCGCGCATTATGTCGGTAAAATTTTAATGCGAACGAGATGCGAATTTAATTAAATGCTACGCCATACTTCCGCGGTAATTAGCGCTGAAAAAATACTTTTCACATTAAAGTGAAAACTGTAAATAACGTAACTCTGTAATCAGCGCGGGCGCGCGCGCGCGCGCGTTCGCTCGCGCGCTTAATAATTCGTTCATTATTAGTTTATTGCCTGTTTGATATTAATTTGATGAAAGAACTCGGAAAAACTTGCCTCTCGAATCATTGCTATGCAGATCAAAAGAGGAAGGCTATAATAGAAAATTAAAATTTATAAACTTGCACCTCAATGCGCCATAACATGTACCCCGAATAAAATGTGGAAGCTCTCGCTCTCTCTCTCTCTCTCTCTCTTCAAAGAGAGCTTTGAGAGCCGTCGTAATAAAACGTAATAACGAATAAATCAAAAGGCCGTGAGGCAATAAATTCGATTGAACCGGCTTTGGCACATTTGTTAAAATCCCCACGCTCACATTAGACACACGGATGCGCGACGTTGCGCAAAATGCAAAATACAAAACGGTGTAATGCATCAATAAACCCGACATGGACGCGGCGCGGGCGCGCGCGGCTATGTATGGACGCAAGCGGCGAAATGCGGCGTCGAAACGCGCGACTGGCATTTTCAGAAAACAAGAACGTTGTAACGGTCGTGACGCAAATTTTGCCGCGCGATGTGTTTCGATGAATTTTTTCGTTACTATCAATCAACAGTCTATCGCGCATGTAGTGTACATCTATATATACGTGTGTGTATGTGTGTATATACATGTATGTATATTTCAACAATCTTGCAAAAATCCATCTATCAGATGTAATTTTTATTTTTGACCGATACAACACCTCGGATAATGCGCGCGATTGTTTGCAATCGACGACCCATCGCATCGGTCGGCTTCGTACGAAAATTTCGAGTCACGCGACGTCCATTATTCTCAGCTCCAGCATGCGGAAGTTATTGGTAAGTAAGACGACCAGGAGAAAGAGAGAGAGAGAGAGAGACCCGAGCATTATCTACGAACAGTAGTTCTCTATGGACTGGGGGCTTTAACTTTGGAGTCGGCGATCCTCGCCACAAAGCGAGGACGATAGTTTGGCTCGGGGTCCAATGTGCTAGTTCGATTAGTTACATGACTCGTACCACGGCTTATGGTTAACGTCGAACGGTTAAAGCCAAACGCCCGCTGATCGTCCGCTGCATATGTATGCGCCAGCATTTCGTAGCAGACGATCCCGTGATCTGTCCTTTCCCCCTCCCCCTCCCACCCAAGTCTTTGGAAACTCCCCTAACAATATCGCTCGTATTGGACACCACGGCGCGCGAGCTCCGCGACGCGGAGAAGTATCTTCGTATTTCCGCGAAAGTTCGTTCATGAATAAAATCTCGATCGGGAAAAGTTTTAAGTAAGTGCGAGAGAACGCGTAACTGTATAAATTCTAATGACCCGAAACTCGAGGTATTTAACACGTCGAGGTTGTGTTAAAATATATGTGTATATCGTAAATGAAAACGTAATCTTTTTTTTTTTTTTTCACGTCGGAAGAAAAAACGCGAGATGATATTGGTCGTAACAATAATTTCTTTTCGCGGACAATGGACGTATCACATTTGCCGCAAGAGAAAAAACAATGCACCGTGGGAAGTCGCAAATAATGGGCGAAAAAAATTCGCTTAACGGAACGAGAAATGATCTGACACGCGAATTTATCTGCCGTGTCAGAAATTAAAGCGGACGTGGCGCTCGATTTCTCTCTCTCTTACTCTTACTGCGAGACCTTGTTCTCTCTCTCCGGAGCTCGTCTTTAACAACGTGCGCGCGCGCGCGAGACAAAAATTTCCGCGAGCTCGTTTCTCATCCGCAGCTACACCGCCGCGGCCGACCGCGCGCGGCTCTTCTTTTACTCTGTAGCTCGGCACGTAACAAACGATTCGCGGTGTGTCGACTTTCAGCGAAATTCTCCTCTTATTATACCACGGGGACTAGGGAGAGGGAGAAGGGGCGTGCATATGTAAGCGCTCTCGCGTAATATAAAATACGGGCTCTTATATATTACACGCGTAACGCGCGGGGAAAAAGGAATAATATCGGGCCGAAAGGGGGAGGCGGAGGGAGAAGCAGGCAGAGGTATCGAAATCGATCGCGCATTCGCAAATGAAAGAGAATAATAATTAAAGCGAGCTTGTAATTCCCAAGTTTTTGATCCTTTTCCTTCGTACGTAATCACGTGGCTATTATAGATATACGGAAAAAATTTCCCGATAAATTAATTATCTTTCTATTACGCGCTGCTCTCCCTATATTCTTGGAATATATATTGCGTTTTTTACTCTAAGAGGATAAGTTAATTATAATGGAGAGAAAGAGAGATATTATATATATTATATATATATAACAGTGAGGGGAGACAGTGAAGTGTTTTTTTCTTTTATTTAAGGGGATATTTTGTTGCAGGTACGTCGCGAGAATACTGTCCAGTATCCGCCCTTGCTGCCTATCGGCACTCTAGGGGGCATCCCAAACAGCCTGGGGCTCTGGTTGGAGGCCGAGGAACGGCACTTCACCACCAGCGGGACGTTCAACGTGAAATGCATCGCCGAGGTGGGCTCGGAAGAGTACTTGGTCGAGAAAAAGGTGACGATGGCGTACGTGAACAGGCAGAGACTTAGCGCGGACGGTCATCTGCGTTCGACCGCCGCGCGCGTCGTTCGCGCCGATTTTCTCGTCCCGTTGCTCGCGGCGATTTTCACGCTCGTACGGCTCACGACGTGATCTAATGGCCCACTCGCGTGAGTCGGCCTCCTCGAGCGGGAATTTAAAACATTGCAACGCGACTTTCCGAGAAGCGCGGCGGGTTCAGTGTCAGTTGTCCGATCCTTATCGTATTAAAGTTATAGGTTTAGCGATTAAGCGACGATACACTCCCCTTCCCTTCCCCCTCCCTTCCCTTCCCCCCCCGATCTATTGATTAATGATCGGTTGAGATAAATCGCTCGTTCTCGACGACACGATCACGCTTTTTCGCGCTCAGCGGCGATCGCGTACACACGATGAGAAAATGAGAGGCGGCAAATGAAAATCTCGTCGGAGAAGGAGACAATAAAATCGTGTATAGGTACATTGTTGCGAGAGCAAACTTGCACTTGTTACGTTTCGTTACTGAATTTTGTTAATTGAATTTTAATATTTTAAATTACTGTTGCGTTTGTTTTGTCTTATTTTATTTTTCTATTTTATGTGTGTGTGTGTGTGTGTGTTTGATTCGCAAATTCACGTGAAGAGATCGATATCATATTGCGATATCATTTATCATAGACGAAAAATGTTTTTTTTTTTTGTTTTTTTTAGACCCGCACGTTTTAAGCGACTTTATAGATCAGTATTCTCCGTGTTAGGCGCGGAAACTTAGAAAGTTTTCTCGTAATTTTCGCGGCGGCTTCTCTTTCTCTTCGATTTCTCCTTATCATATTTAACTCCCAATCCTTTTAACGAGTTCTAGAGGTACCGGGAGACTCTTTAAAGTTCTCTTCGATTGCGGCTCGCGCGCGCAGTCGTCATTAACTTCTCATTCAGGTTTTAAAGGTTTTACTGCTAATAGCAAATGTCACGACGTAGATAGCGCAAAGTTATCAAATAATAATAATGATATCTTTCTTGAGAGGAGTCCCGGACTTCACTTCATTTTTAAACTTTTTCTCTTTCAAGTTCGCCCATTTCCGAACTGTGTCTTTTTTTTTGTGCGACAGTTAAATAAAAAAAAAAAAAAAATCTACTGCGAATCTGCGGCGGCAGAAGCGCTTAATTCTCATTTTATTGTATCTTGGTAATAAAGTCCGTTCTGTTTTATGATCCGACAATTACCGGCGCGGGGTTTAAACAGAACCCGGAACCGTACCTCATACGGGTATACACGTCGTACTGTGCGGAGATATAAATTCCGTCGCAGCGCGTGCAAATTCCGTTTTACGGCACGCGTGAGATTAACTACCGAAACGAATATATACTATAAGTCGCCGCCCGCGCCAATGTGAAACGGACTCGCGAATATTACGTTATATCGATAAATGGATATTCGCCGGCTCCTCGACAAAACGAGATTAATAATTCGAATAACTCGCGCTGCAAATTTGCGCGCGCGCGCGCGCGCGCTGCCGCGCGGCAGTTGCGGACTGCACCCGCGCGAATAATAATTTTATTGAAAAAGAGTCTCCCTTACACACAAGCGCGTCGCGTAAAACTTTAAATTCGCGATTATTTCAACAAAAGCAGTTTGTACGCCGTTGGCGCGATGTGAATAATGACTCGATAGCATCGAAAATTCAACCGCAGTTGCACAATACCCCGCGCGCTGTAATGAAAACATATAATGTTTGAATTCAATATTAATCGCACGTAGGTATATCGATGTGTTTTGGTAGTCCAGAAAACATTTGTTCTCAGGAGTCTCCAATTTTAATAATTCACTGGAAATTTTCAAAAAATTTTTTATCGCGGCAGCCTGATGTATTCATTATTTTGCCAGCGAACAAAGTTATTTTGTTTCAATTCGCGCGATTATTATTTCGCGAAATATTTTTACACTGTCGCGTAAAACCGCGCATTTTCCATTGGATATATAGTATATGTATATATATATATATGTGTGTGTGTGTGTGTACCTATATAATTCGATGAAATATTCAACGATCTCTCTGGACACGAACGACGAATCCGACAGATTTTCATTTTGAGAGATGTAGCACGATTGCTACTGTTGCAGCTTCACGTGTTTCGTCGTCGCGCTGGCGACAAAAGGCGTTTGGTCGCGAAAAGCGAGCGCGAGAGAATAGAAGAAAAATCCTGAAAGATAGGATTTCGCGAGAGCCGGTCTATCGGACCGCGCTCTCTTCGAGAGAGAGAAAACGCTATAAAAGAAGAGTAAGCGTGAACAGGAAAGTAAGAGAATGCGAGTGAGAGAGAGAGAGAGTGTGTGTGTGTGTGAGTGTGTGACAGAGAAAGTGAAATAAAGTTCGCACGGTCGCGAACGACAAAGCGAATAAAACAAGAAACAAGACAAAATTGCTGAACGAGCAAAGAGAAACGTTGTGTGTGAAACCGAAGCGGAAACGTGGAAGTTTGATTTTAAGAATGAAAGTAGATGTGATATTACAGTACACGATAAGGTTTTGCGCTAGTATCCGTCAGTCTTCCAAAGCGACCATTAACTCCGTTAATTTAATTTTCTTTCGAAATTAAATTCCGCTCAATATAAATTTTCACAAAAATTTACAAAATTATTGTTTCTGCGCTCTGTTTTTTGTCTCTTTTAAAAAGTTTGTCCGATTTTATCTTATATTTATTTCTTAATGGCCGTTAGAGAGATGGGTAGTCATTTCTGTTGCAACACGCGAACTCGTAAATTAACGCGAGACGGTCGACTTTCGAAGAAAGCGGAATGACTAACGGAAATAAATGGAAGCTGCAGCGTGCTTTGCAGGCGCGAATGAAAACGTGAGAATGTACGCGACTGGCCTCGCCGCACATATCACATCACCGACACACACGTTAACACGTGCTTAACACAAATACACGTACACACACACACACACATACACACCATGTACACACTTGTACGCGCACGTGCACACGTACGTCTGGATTAAGAGGTGGAAGGCGAAATCAACCCCCGCAGGGTGTACAGGATACACATATATCACGAGACGGTTTCCTTTTGATCGCTATCGCTCATCGATCCGGGCGTTATTTATTGGCCGGAATAATTTACGAGTATGTGAGAGAGAGATTCGCTCTATGGCGCGCATAAACGTCGCTTCCGGCGACGATATTTGGCCGAAACCTTTGTGCCTGTGTGCGTGTAACATGTATACATGGATTCATCCACGGAAAATTGCCAAGAACGCTTTTTTTTTCGATCGTTTTTTTTTTTCGCGATCGGATGCGTTTATACGCATCGCAGCGAGAAAATCGTCGGAAATAATGATAAACAGCAATTTCCCGAAATACATAATCTACCGTTAAGAGTTTTCAAGCATAAGTTGTGGTGGGTGTACGGTAAAAATTTGCGATAAAAGCAATTCGCTCCAAAAACACGTCGATGATACGATCGTTTCAGTAATCTCTCGCAAGCGTTATCGCATTTGCGTTACTATTGTTAATTTTTTTGCAATTAATTTAAACATGTCGCATTTATTGCTGATCCAATGATTATCAGCAAAGTTGTAATTTCTCCAAATAAGCAAAATGTATAAGCGCGTGTATTATATATGTATATAGTATATGTATTTCACATAATTTATTTATATCGGAACAAATAGTAAGTGTCATTATCTCTCGCGAGAGGTGCTTTCATTTCCGCTAATTCAATAAATTTATATTATATTATTTTCTCCTCTCTCTTCGTAACGACATATTGCATCCTTCGAAGATAATCGAACGTGCAGCACTTTTAATCTCTTCTTCGACACACGGAAAAACAATTCAAAGAGCGTAACAATTTTTGAAAATAATATCCGAAACCGCGTGGGCGCGAAATTATATCTTTCAAACAGCACATATATCGACCAATCGCACAAACGCGGCTTACATCCTCCTCCCCTTCCCCCAAAGTTTCTATATTTGCTTAACGTTATCGGTGTCGCGGAACGCAGCTGGTCCCAGATGAACACCTAAATCGACAGTGGTAGAAATTCTCTCTTCGTCGCTCGGTCTCTCGATCGATCGATATCCCAATTTTACGGCCCGTCGAATCGCAAAAGCCGGAGGCAGTTTCTCCGAGAGCTTCTTCGTAGGGTAGGTGGGTAGGTATCGTCTAGATCCTTCGCGTTCTCCAGAAAGTCTTAAATGGATTCCTATAGCGGAAACTTAAACGCGGTAAACGATTTCCGTTCGAATGACGGAAGCTACTTTCTTCATAATTTTCCTTCTGATAATCTCGCTTGTTGAACAAGAGGTCGAGGATTAATTACGTCGATAATTATTAATATCTCATTGACACGAGAGAGAGAGAGAGAGAGAGAGAGAGAAAAAGAAAAATAGAAATAAAGATAAAATCTTCTTCAAAAGGAAGATTTTGTGAATTTATACGCAGATCTGATTCCCACAACAGGTGATGTTTTGTATCGAGAAAGATAAAAATTTTGTGTAAATATCTTTACCTTCTTCTCCTCTCGCAAGTTTTTCTTGTAAAACTCTCTCTCTATGCCGTGTGTATAGGAAAGGAAGCTTTAATATACGACGAATAAGAAACGGAGAGAGATATTTTGATAGCGCAGGCCGATATTTCAATTTTACAGTCTGTCGAGCACCAAAATTCAGCAACGCTTGAGACTTCAACCGGAGAATGTTTTCAAGATCCCGGCTTGGATCCCGCAAATTTGCGTCTCTTTCTCTCTTTCTCGTAGTAATAGTGGTGGTAGTAGTAGGAATTCTTTTCACTGGATTTCTCGAGAAAACTTTCTTACCGCTCTCTCTCTCTCTGAAATTTACGATTCGACGATAAAAATTACGATCGACTTCCGTTCCCTTTGTTTGCTTTCAATTAAATATGAGCTCATGCAAAATTCATATCTCGAATACGAAAAACTTCCATTTCTCAAGATATACATCCAACATTCTTTGACTCTCGATATTTCTCTCTTTCGTGAAAGGGATGAGAGAAAGAGAGAGAGAGAGAGAGCGATGTGAAACTTCATAATTGAGAGCATTCTATCCTTCATTATCAAATATTTTCAAAGAGAAAAATTAAAAGTCACGTTTTCTCGAAACACGTGTAAAAATTATATTCTTTGAAAAATATTTTTAAAATAATTTCTTACAAATTCTCGTATTAATAATTCTTATCAGAATCATCTCACGTCGCAAAAGCGTTAAAAAAAAGCTTGAAAGGAAAAAATACTTGAACGTTTAAATTCTAAGGGATAGAGTTGTACATGCTCTCAAATCAATCTCCTTTGAAACGAAGAAGAGAATAAAAGTGAAGCTATTTTCTTTTTTTTTTTTACCGCACAGACGGATCCATGTACATATGGCCGCACACGTCGTGTTCGAGTTAACACAGTCGTAAACATTTTCTCTGTTCGTTCCAGGCTCCATTCTAGCGCGCCGGCAAATCCGATAAAATCATCGGATCGAAGATCCAACGCGAAATCCCTTTGTACGGTCACGATCGATACTGCCGATTTTATGGACCGACGAGCGCCGAAAGCCACAAAAAGCTTGCGTAGTCGGTACGCGCTCGTCACTTCGCACGTTTTGTCGATTTCTTTCGTCACCCCCCCTCCCCCTCTCGGCGAGAGAACGAATCCCAACGTCGTTGTTGCTGCAAAGTACGACGGTGGCCTTAAAAAGATCGGTCGTGTGCAAGCTTCGCGTATTCTCATTTAAATAATCGCGTAAACCACTTTCGGCTACGATCGGTTATTTTACGTATGTGTGTGTGTGTGTGTATGTGTGTGTGTTATCGATTGACGGCGTCAACTTTCATCCGAGCACCCTGCGGATACAAGTGGATAGGCACACAAATACATACGCTGCCGGTCTACCAGAGCGTTAGATAGGAAATAATGAACCCTTCGGGCGCAATACGCGTTTAAAAATGTATGTATAATATAAATCAAATAAAGTATTAATTTAATTAATTCAAGTGTTAATCTTCCTGTAAAATTATATAGAGCGCCCTCGCGTACCACGATCATGTCCTAGTTAGTGCATGTAGCATATTTCAAAAAAAAAAAAAAAAAAAATGGATTAAACTTTTCTGAAAATTCCAGATCCCCAATTATCTTCCGTTGCGTCAAGAATTGCCCCAGCTCTCGGAATGAGATCGAGAAAGTGACCTCTCCGATAAAATAACGTTAACGTTTCTTTTTCTCCCATAGTTTCTTCCGAATGATCAGAGAGAGAGAAAGAGAGAGAGAGTTATGTGAAATTTGCACTTGTTTCTTGTGGAAAGTGTCAATCGATCACTTCCACAAATAGTATCAAACACGTGGAAAAAAATATATATATCAAATAGATATATTTGTCAAATTTATCACAAATAGAGAGAGACAGAGAATAGTGGAATCCAACGCGAGCAGATTCAAACCTTCTATTCGTCTCGTATTTCGTATTTTCAAACTCAGAAATGCACCATAGCGGTTTACGGTTAACTCAAGTAAAAATTGTGCTAAGGATATTATAGTTGTAAACGTGATTACGATGAAAAAAAAAAAAAAACACTGAAGTAATACCACTTAAGGAACTCATGAAGCATATTACGCGCAGAACGTCTCATCTCCCCTTCCGGTCCCACATTAAAGTAGAAACTCGTCACTTTTGATAGTCCGGGTTAGCAATTCAGGGAAAAGCCGAAAGTAAAAGGTACATATACCCTCGCAACAACGCGAGCTGTGTGTTAATTTATATGCGCGAGATTAGTCGCGCGCACTTACGAAGCTTGCATCATGCAAGATTACGTTCAGATGCGCGCGCATCTATAGTCAACCAACACGGTGACACGAAGAAGGAAGGTCATTAAATCCGTGAGTGTGAGGGTAAGGGCCAAAACATCGGAGATTAAAGTAACGAGATTCTACTCTTGCGCGCGCGCAAATTCGTTTTTTGCTTGTAAAAACTTCTTCGACATATTTGAAATATTTTTCACAGCAAGGTACAAGTAAAATTATATAGATTGAAAATAAATATTGCACTATATCATACACATATAGAGCGGTTTTAAAAGTTATACAATCAAATACACACTAGCTATTTGTTTCTAATGGCAATTTGTAAATTAATTTAATAATAATAAAAAAAAAAAACAGTCAACGCGCGATGAGACATTCTGCATGTGTATGACACGTATAAGACGAGCGACGCGAAACTACTCAATTAATTATCTCGATTAAGCGCGGTCGGTGATTAGCGTAATTGACCATACACTATGGATGCGCGAGCGTGGAAAGCGACAACGGTAAATATTCTTTGTGTAAGTATACATAAGTAAGAATCTTCGGAGAAAGAGAGAGAGAGAGGGAGAGAGAGAATATTCGACCGTGTGTGCAAATGCGCTACGCGCGCATTGTGCATACGCGCGGGAGGCGGTTAGATGTTTAAACTGTAATGCGCGGGAAATGCGTGAACGTCTGTGTATGTTTATGTAAGTAACAGTAATTGTAAGATGAATATATTGACACGAAAGAAAAGAAAAAAAAAGAGAAAATTCACAGATTATATATATATATATACACACACAAAAAAATATAAAAATATATAGATATATATACATATATATATATTATATATATATATTGCAATAATTGCCACTGTAAGTTGCCGGAAATGTTTCACGCGTATATATATATATATATATAAATATATTATGTATCATACTGGATATATTTTATAGGTTAGATTATACGTTTTTGCTAAACCGGCGAATAATCGAGCGACGAAGTTTACACGATAGTGTGCATATCTTATCTTAATATGATTATATTGAGAGAGATAGCACTACTTTCCTTCTTCTTCTTCTTCTTCTGGCGCATATGAGTGAGTGCGCGACTATTTATTACTATGTTCACTGTGATAATATGTGTATTTATTTGTCTCCGTTTTCTCTCTCATACACGCACACAGATACACACACGCACGCACACACTTACACATCTACGATCTCTATCTCAGCATACGTTTTCTCCGGTAAAAATTACATCATTCGCTCGTCTCTGTATAGATTCACCTAGATTTATGTCATGTCGAAATAGCTGTGATTTACTGATTAATTTACGATCCTTATTCTCTTAGAAAGATTATAACTATATAGCATATAAATAAATTGGATGAATTAAACAATATCAAGACAAGTGTGTCACGTTCTTTCTTTACATTCCTCGTCCTTACATTGGACTTTAGGACAACTTGGTTTATTTGTATACTTTTTGATTTGGTTATACAAGTGCTAATGTATATTTTTTTTAACATTATTTTTTCTTCGCATTGAAAACCTCTGTTTGGAAAAATAGCAATGTTAATAAAAATTGATCGTGCTGGAAAATCCTTCATAAATAATAATTATAATACTGTACAACTTTCTTTATTTGTAGTTTTGTTTATCAAATAAGAGAAATTGTTTATCTAAGAGAATTTTCGTATTTAAAAAAATACAATTTCAGTTTCTCTAATATTATATAAATTGTATGAAAAAATAAACAGTTTAATACCGCACAAAATTTCAGCGAAATTACTACTTGGTGGTTGTAGAAACCATCATAAATGAGACCGAATCCAATAAACCAGAATTCCCACATGAAAATATACATACACGTTACCAGATTCAGTTGCGGTCTCCAGTAAATGCAACATTAAATCAAAAGAAGTTCTCTTACTACAAGATTTATCCTCAATTTTTTTATCCGTGTGTTTATTATACGATAGTTATTAAGTGAACGAAATACGCGCGCCAAGATGAACGATTTAGTTCAAATGTCGTGCAATTATTCAACATGTAAAATGCGTCTCTGGTCTCTGGTTCGCACACGCGGAGTGAATAAATCATCTCTCGACTTATCGCGAACGAAATTCTCCTCCGCGTGTCTTTCCCGTGTCACTTGCACTTATTGCCATTTGTTCTTCCGCGCAAGAAGCCGAAATGCGCTACTTTCGGGCGAAACGCAAAACGTCGCTTCGGGGCGAAAACGTAAAAACGGCAAACGTGACTGGAGCGTAACGCGCACGACGAAGATTATGGGAAGAAAACGGAAGTGGATTCGGCATAATGCGGGAGCTGCTGGCGCAGGCGCTCACCGGCGTGTGCACATTATTTTTGCGCTCACCGCGGGGCGTCCGGATGTGCATTTGCATGCAATTCCGCGGAACACTCATGCGCGCACATATATATACGCGCGCTTACGTATCCTGTAAACGTTTACGTGTGAAGAACGATACTCGCATCCTAGATGCGCGGGTTACATACAAATGCGTTGCATATAATAAATGCCCCTCTCTTACGTATGCGAAATATTGTATACGAAATATCCCAAATCTACTGGGTGGCAGTTTTAATATTATAAATATCAAAACGTATAATGTCACAAGAAAGTCATTATTTCTATCTGGAAAATCCTGACGAATTGAAATGTTCGTGAAACGTCGGTATGAAAACGACACTAAACTAATAAGGCGGTTTTCAAACTCGAAAACCGTCTTCCGGATATTAATACAACACATCGCGAAAGCATCGAATATCAGATTAATCATTATCTGGAATATCAATTTCATTCGCTGCTGCAAGCAACTTTATGAGCAATTTGCTAATCGTAATTATTATCGTGACTTGTGCAATTAGCACCTCGCCAATTATATTGTAATAAGTATTTTACATAAATTTTTTTTTGATAGACATTCAAGTGTTTTTTAGTTAATCGGAATGTATGCTTTTTTTTAATCTGCGTTGGATAAAAACACGTTGTGTGTAGGTAGTAAAAAGAAAAAAAGTGGAGCGAGTGGATTTAATCTTATTTTTTTCAAAATTTTATCGAACAAATTGTTGACAAAAGATATTGCGACACCCTGTGTGCGGGTGCACTGTGCAAATGTACGACAAAAATATTCACGATCTTTTGTCTTGGCACACCTTTCTGCACGGTCGGTCGCGCGCGCGCACACACACACACAATTTCCCAAACGCAGTTTGCACGCCGCAGGAAAAATCCGACCACCACCGTCATACAATGCGCTGATACCGATTACGAGAGAGTCTGCCCGACAAATTTCTATCGTTTACCATGGGATCTCTCGATAACGGGGAAGCAATATCGGTGATGACATTAAAAGCGACGCTGCCGGAAACTCGAATCCAATGATACTCAATATCTTTGAAATCGTAGCGCCGTTTTAAATTGCCGTTACAATTCGCGAATAGCGAAGCGACGGTTTTCTTTTGTGTAATTTACCAAAGGATAAAGATTTTATCGAGACAAAAATGCGATTGAAACGTAAACCACTCGATTATTGACGTGTTTTATTAGTAATATTATCGATCTTGCGCGTGGATTGCGCGTTTGATAATTTCGATTGTTTTATTTCTATATTGAATTTCCACTTCTCTCTTTTAGCGCACGCGAAACAGTTTGCATCAAATAATAAGAAAGAACTCGAATAAACGATCAAATATATGTAGTATCGAGAATAAATTATTTGATAAATAATACGACAAAAGTGTATTCTATATAAGAATAATATAAACTTTTAATATCGTCGACGGAGCAACAACGTGTAGAAAAATAAGAACAGAAACGGAAGAACAACATAAAGAGAGAGAAAGAGAGAGAGAGAGAGTCTCAAACTTCGACGATACGGTAGAATTCGCAAACGGCGGCAAACTTGCCAGCTGAGTAAAGGCGCACGAAAAAGTCTGCACCTTAAACTCGACAAGCAACCGAATAAAAAAAAAAAACTGTGCATTCGTACGAAACTTGAAATTTTAAGGGTAAACCGGAAAAAGAGAGAGAGAGAGAGATCTGCATAACCGGATAAACGTTTCGCGCACGTTTCGGTTGGAGCCAGTTAGAGACTTCGCACGTAAGAATATGTATCGCTGTGTAGTAAGTTTATCGAACGGCACACACACACACACACACACACACACACACACACACACACACACACACACACACAACACACATACGTGAGACTTTTCGCCCCTTCTTTCTCGCGCACGACAATCACTTTAATCAACCGATGGATTCTTCGAACTATTTATAGATATACATTAAGTACATCCATTGAATCTAAAGAACCTGAAGAAGAATCCTGATGACTAAAAGTGCGGGAAAATATCAAATAATCTCCAATTGTTGCAAAATAATATCGGCGGCCCGCTTCTTCGTGTCGAAACAAGAAACAACCTTAATCGTTGATAAATTACGAGCGCGATGTATTACGTTTTCGCGGAATGCGCACGGAGATCCGCGGGCACGTAAGAAAGATGAATGTTACGACTAATGAGGCATAACAAGTACGAGCGGGTGTAACAACAACAAGTGAAATTGGGCGGAAACGTTATGCACGCGGTTTTATATACATATCGAACGTCGATTTTACCGTCATGATGTATTTTACCGGCGTGTAATGCAATCGCGTTTGCGACAGCAAGAGATTAATGAGTCTAAGATTTGCATCGAGAGAGCAACCATTTCTTTTTTTTTACAATAACGCGCATGGGAACGTGGGTATTCGAGATAATATTCGTTTTCTTTTTGTTTTTTTTTTTTTTCTCTCCCATTATTCCCGACGGATCATTAAGAAAACATGCAGATGTGCCTTCGACTATTCTGTAGATTACATTAATAAAACATCACATTGAAATTACTCATTGAGAAAGAACCGGGATCGCGGCGAAGATATTTGCACGTAAAGATTTCGCAACATTGAATCTAAATTTCAGATTGAGAAAAGTTAGATGAATGTATATAAATGAAGCGTGGAGAGAAATGTTTTATATACATGTATAATGCGCCGCTAGAATTGTGTGTCGGCAATTTTTCCGGCGGTGGATATACAAATAGTATACACACAAGCGCAGTTTTCATTTACTTGAAACGATTTAAATTCGTGCACCACGCCGCGGATGAAATATTTCCGCGCGTCGTTACATAATTAAACAAGCGTGCGCACACACACACATATGTTGAAAGTTTTATTTAAGAGTTTTATTAAATAAAGAGTTTTATTGTTAGAAAAAAAATAAACTCCCATACTTCTTCCTTTCTCTCTTTCTAAACAGAAATTAATGCGCGTTTAATTATGAAAACTTATAAATTGCCAAAAAATTACTAAAAATAACAAATGCAATCGAAAATAGTATAATAATACACGATCTTTTTGTGTAATTAAATAAAAAAAGAAGAATATTTATATGTAAAACACGCTATGTCCGATATACATTTATACATATATATATATATTTAATTATTTTTTATTTTTTCTTCAATTATCTTTTTCTTGTTATATTATCTGTTTCACATAGGGGAGACCGGGGCTAGTTGTGACACGGGGTTAGTTGTCAATCTGCTATTATTTTGCTTACTAAATCTTGGAAAATATTCTTCTTTT
>QVOA01014113.1:0-12894 GCA_014825685.1 Pseudomyrmex cubaensis
TTATCTTGCAATACTCCACATAGTCATCTATCGATCCTATAAATTTCGTTCAAATCGATTGTTCCAACGTCGCGACCTCTCCTTGTCAGAATCTTTCTATCTCCCTTCTCAAACTGAAAGTGAAAGATTCTAATTGGTTGATTCTCTTGCGGGGTAGACAAAAGGCACTGTGTTCCAGGCCTAAGTCCAGCGGTGGAGCAAGCAAAATGTAGAATGGATGATGGAGTCAGTGCCGTCAGTGGTGCCGCTACCTTGGTACTGTTTACTTCATTGTCGTGAGTGCGTTTGTGAATTTATTCTTCTGACAAACTATACGCGATTTCAGTGCTCCGATGTAACTAAATTGCTCGATCCACACAAAGAATAATCATCAAGTTGACGCGATGTTAATCCAACATGACAAAGATCGGTGTTGCGCTGCTGTAAAATATACGAGTAAGCTATTTCCTGAGTAAGTAATTTTTTTTTCAAATGGATACGAGACGGGCCCGTTGGGAAAACTACCGCGACCCCAATCAGGTTAAAGGCTCTCTCGCCTGATTTACCGTTCGTTGTCGTGAGTACAGTGCGTGATGCCCACGCACTGTAGAAACACGCGTCTTTATCTATCTAGCGACACTATTCGCTTTCGAAGCACTTGGCAAATTTTTGGAACGTAACGTCCTCCTCCCTTCGCTTTCTTTTCTTGTATTGTTACATATTTTGCTTATATTCGTTTCTTTTTCTCATTGTCATATTTAATAAACTTGTAAGACAAAAAAATCATATTAAAACAAAATATACTTGAACAAAACATATATTTTATATTTCAGACTCGAAAAATGATGGTAGACTGAAAGTTTCGTAAATTTCTTTTCTTTTTTTAACATCGATTTAATTAAGCAAAGTGAGACGTTTCGCCCAGTGACGAGCGACCGCAATAAACTATTGATTTCGATTTCGACATTGAACAATCGTTACTCGATTAACTCGATTGCACATCGAGTGGTGAAATGTAGCAACAACGCAAACAAAAGATTCATCTGCAGTATGTCATTAGGAACTGGAAGAATAATCGCGAGAATTGCTCTTTTAGTTTTATACAAAAGAATAAAAACAATAAAAAGTAGAGAAAAAGTCGAGTGACAATCTCTCTAGAGCTTGTACAACACACAATACTTCATGTTAAATCGCATGTGAGATGCCACGACGATTTGATATAATTCTTTAATTTTTAAATCGCGATAGATCGATTCTTGCGTGCAAGGACAAAAAAAGCATTGTGCATCGCGGGCTTAATTAAGGGGATTGGAACAGGCTGATCGGTCGGAAAATGAATTGAACTTTGTAATTTTGTTCAAAGATATATAAATAAGTAAAGGTCATGCTTGATTATACCGATAAATATATCACACTTTGACGATTAACATTAAAAACAACTGTAGAAAATTGACGAAGTTATTGGAAATTGTAGTGATGTGGAAAATGATCTGCAAAAACAAATTTATCAAGTGTTTTTTGTTAATTAAGCTTACAATTCTCTTATCGTGTGGAAATTTTTATAATTGTGAGAGGAAATAACATTTGATAGAAGAAATTACGCAAAAATGTTGTTTTTCTTATTTAGAAAAAATTAATAAATATCGACAAATCCATACATAAATCAATATAAAATTCTATAAAGAATATAGTTTGAGTAAATTTGAAGATTACAAATTGTGAGCAGCTTTAAAAAAAATACTGTTCAAGAAAAATACGATTTAAGTTACTACACGCACCTTTGTCATTTCTTTCGAATTTTTATGTAAGACTTTTAGAACATATTTTTGATAGTTAAAGCTATGGTAACATATAAAAAACTATTAGAGTTTTTGACAATTACATGCCGTGTCTTGATTTCTTAATAACAAATAAATCGAATATTATAACAGTGTGTTTATATCATTATGATCGATATATCGTTTGATCATAAGAAATTGTTAGAAATAAAAATAATGAACGAAAATATTAAAAGATGCAAATATACAAAATATATACAAGGAGTAGTTTATGTTAATAATGTTACAGGAGGTGATAATTGTAATAATTATACGTGAAAAACTGTAAATTATGTAATTTTTTTCGTAGGGCAGAAGGTGAATAGACAAAGGTCGTAATTCGCATTTTTTAAAATCAAAATCACCACTTGAATCTGTCGGTAGTTACGCTCGTCGGAAGCATTAGGTTTCGTTTTAGATGTGGATGAACAATTAATGTAGACGGAAAAACGAAGGAATCGATAAAGCAATGACTCGAGAAAGGCCAAACTTCCAGTTACGAAGCTATGTACTTTCCCCCGTGTGTGCTCTCAAGCGAATCGATTTACTAAAGTTAAACGCTACCGATTAAATAAATGTAGTACCTACATCTCGGGTCACATACACACGATCTTATGTCCGATAAATTATTTCCGTGGAATACATAAATGGGTAATTGCGCGGTAAGCGTCGAAAAAAAACAAAGCGTTTTCATTTTCAGATCGCACGGTATCGCGGAGTCTTCGAGAAAACGTGTGATTACATCGTAAGAAATTGATGTCGTAATGTGTGGAATCTTACTCTCCTATTGTTACCATGTTCTCATGCGTCGGCGGCGACGGAATACTGAGGATTAAAAGCGCGTTAACAACGACGGACACTCGTTGCGGAGAAGGATCCTAGTTTCAGTGAGACAAGGCAATTCGACAGTGAAATGAACGGTTTAAAAACCGGTGTTGAACATATCACCATATGTGTTCGCTTTCCTATCGCGATTCGTTGATATTTATTTATATTTTCTAATTTCACAAGTGTGCGCCTCATGTGTTTGACCGATGTCATCCGGGATGTCTCGTTGATGCTTGTTTGAATAGAACAAATCGTGCAAGTGAAAGAGAATCGTCATCTTTATTTCAAGTCGTGTGTGAAAAAGAGAAAGAGAAAGATATGGTATATATGTCAACGAGACAGGTAGAACACAGAAGATAAAAGAAAACGGGTCATCTTCTTGTCACGGTGAAAGAGAGAGACATTACAAGACAAAAAAAGAAGACGCCGAAAGAAAAAGCGGAAAAGTGAATGGATGTGGAAGCCGGATGTGTAAAAATAGTAGAAGCGATTGAAGAGAATGAGAAACATCTAGTTCACAAAAGGAGAAAAGGAAAGATCAAGAAGAGAAGATCACATCGTGAGGTGCACACGGAAAGGTGTCTTGCATACTGTTGTACACCGTAGAAAGGACCATACACGATGGCTGAGGCTTCGAATGTCCCGAGGCCTGTGAGCGTCGTTGCCGTCGATGGTGCTGCTGTGGACAACGTGAGGAGCGACGCAGATCGAATACAAGTACCGTTTTATTTCTTGTTTTTTCTTTTACATGTCACCTCTCAAGGGAAAAACATCAAGGGAAAGAGGAGACGGGTCGGGATAAAAAAATTGAACTTTAACGTGCAGGTTCTTACATTTTAAACAACAAGATTAAAAAGAAAAAATTTTAACATTTAGCTGAAATATTATAAAATAAAATAATATCCCTTTTGTAAAAATGCTTCTTGGCAGTTGTCAATATTTCTTATGGTTTCTGAACAAATAGTTTCTGAAACAAATAAGTTCGATGGCATTTTGCCATCATGTCGCTATTGGAGCTTTTTTTTTTAAATAATAATTTTTAAGAAAATGGCGAACTATTATATGACTAATAATTAAAGTGTTTGGTAAACAAATTCATTCGATTTTAAAATAAAAAAATCGTGGTTTAAAAAATGGCAAAAAACTCCATGATCTCACGATAAACAATACATACTTACGTGCACTGTGTACAGTTGAAGGCAATTAATTCGGTGGTTTTCGAGAAATCTTGATAAGTTCAAAAAATTATATAGTTTTGAGAAAAAACGTGATTGAAGTTTTAAGTTAGTATATCGAACAACGTAAAGCGCTTTCGGAAATGTTCGCTTTAAGTCAATAGCTCCTCTGTGTTTTAGGAAACACGAGACAATACTCGATGCTTTACTTCGACGGAAGCCCAGACGGAACTGGCAATTGACGCGAATAGATCGATAAATCAGATTGAAGAAGTTGGTATCCGAGATATGCGTAGACGGGAGCGACGAGTACGCAGACAGTATCGTCGTGCTTTAAGATCCTGTTCTTTACCATCAACATATCCCGGAGCTGTGCCAGGTTGTCAAACAGCTTCGACTGCATTAGGAGTGCCTCTAGTACCACCTCCTAGAGGCTTCCTTCATCCACCGCCCCCGCATTTGGGTCTTAGAGGTCTTAGTCTCGGACTACCTTTTCCTGTACCTGCTAGTGTCTCTGCTTTTGGCAGGTGAGTTGTTTTTCTTTTAGCCATTATTCAAACGCGTACTCTACAAAACATAATTTACTAAACAATTAGACACTATCTTATAACACCTTGTGCTGTAGGAACACAGTACCAAAACAGTGCTGCGGTTTGGGTTCTCCATCAGTACGTTGGTCTATACTAGGTGTCGGATTCATAGGTCTTGTTTGTGCCGGTGCAGGCACTCTTCTTGGTGCTCTTAAAGCCTCCGGTCGTGATCACCTCGTGGGAATATTTATGACCGGTAACATATACATTTAGTTTGTTTACTCAAAAAATTAAGATACCAAAATTAAACAACCAAGTATTAAGGTTGATATAAGCCAATATGCCGGATATACGTGCAATTATGTATATTATATATATATATATATATTTCTTTTCCTTAAATGTGTAAATTAATACACAAGGAAATTTGAATTAAATTCGGAAATAAACACTTCAAAATTGAACAATGTAAGATTACTATTTTATATCAAAGAACATATTTTACTAAAAAAATTGTGTTAAAAAAATTAAATCTATCTCTCTCTTTCTCTCACTCATACAGACGCACGCTCACTCATTCACTCACTCACTCCCTCACAGTTAAGAATAGAGTGTCACAACGCCCAAGTACACGGTAGAATTGAGAAAGAGAGAGGAGGGACGAGAGAAAACTTGAGCTCGCAAGTTACTTTCTAAACGTGAACATGTAACCTGCGACCTGTTCAGAATGTCTCACAATAGAGGAACGCTCTGTAACCTACAGAGATAGATGTCGTAACTTATACTTGCAGAGATGTAAGATCTCGAAGAAACGATGTAATCATAAATAAATAAAAAAACCAGACAGATGTCAATTTTTATTTAGAAAAAAATTTAGAGAGGTTGTTGAATTTTTCTATATATATATATATTTCAATTATTTTAAATACTCTATAAATATCTGTAAGCTTATAATAATAACAATAAGAATGATAATAATACGTAGACTTATTCTCTGTGGTTTTTAATTTAGGTATAGGAATACTTTTAGTGTTTGTAAGCGCAGTGGCATGGCGATTTACTAACCAAAACTACTGTGGTAGTTTATTTGGTTTTGCAAGTATTTCTGGCAGAATACCTCCTGCTAGACCAGTACATCCGTATGCCGCTATGATCTATCCGGAATTCCAGTTTAGAACACCACCACCGAGTTATCAGGTCAGTTTTATATATATTTAAAACGATGCTTTGATCTAAAGGTTTATTTACTTGTTATCCTCTATATCTTATTATATATATGTATTTTATCTATATCTTATAGGAAGTTTTATATACATATATATGTGTATAAAACTTCATATATAAAACTATTTATATATAAACTATATTTTATCACAGGCTAGTATGCAGGAGTATAGACTTCGGTTGTTGTTATTGGACCGATTACAGCCTACATCATCACCACCACCAACTTATAGATCTAATACAGGGAGTATCATAGCCGCTAGCAGAGCAAGAGAAAGTCGACCACCAAGTTATTGTGCTGAGTCAAATATTACACCGAATACCGTCACCCTAGTACCCTCGAAGAAGGATGCAAATCTTGTCAGGATTGTTCAAACTGAATCCGAGCCGGTTATTCTTAGTGGTGATCAAACGCCACCCATAGCTGCCGTCGAAGTATTGGCGCATCTTTAAATTAAGAAGTTATTTTATCTGGCCATTTTCTTCGACATCTAAAGCGATTGTGATCATGTACCTAAACAGTGATTACTTGCATAAATTAATTTACGAGTCTATAAGAAGATATATATATATATATATATATATATATATGTAAAGGTTGATACATATTTTACTCTTTTCATCTTCCTGCTCCCTCTTTGTGTGTATATATATGTAAATTTGTTTTAAAAATATTAATCTTCTAAAGTTTTCCACAAAATTGAAATTTAAAAAAAATGTACTCAGACTATTTTTATATTATACACGTAGTAATACTTTTTAAATATTAAATTTTTATTTGGTTAAGTTACAATCATCTTTGCTAATTACATTCAGGTTTTGACTGTTGAGTAGAGGGAACGTTTGACTGAATTTTTGTAGAATTCGTTAGCTTGTTCTGTTTCGTCCTAATTTTTAAGTTAATGCCACATTTCCGTTTTCGTGGAAGTGACGTTGGATCTGTAAAAAAAAATAATAAAAATATTTTATTTCTACTTCTATAATGTTTTACGTGATTTATAGAATAGGTAGACAGATACATACGATCCTCAGGAATATTCATCTTCTTTCTAAGTACAGCGCGTACTTGTTTGTTCAAAATTTCTCGGCATTGTACATCAAAACCAGTTGGCAGCCATCCCCTTTTTTCGTGACACCTTATACCAGGCAAGGGATCAGGCAATTTTGCTAACATATTTTGTATCTCTTCCACCAGAACATCACAATACTAATAACAAAATTAATGTGTAAATATGATAATTTTTAATTCTTCTGTATATCTTTTATAGTATTTTTTTCGATGCATTACAACACACGCACATAGATCACCTTATGAAAGAAAAGATAACAAACCTGATAAAACATTTGCCGAGAAGGAGGTACTGTGCCTTCTCGATAGATATACACGTTTTCATCCCGAAATCGATCTTTTTTTGATGTTTGTGCTTGACTCAAAGTATTAACACATATCGCAGCTTTTTGTTTTGTAATAGGCGACGATTTATATGGTAAAGTATATTTTAAATAATCTCGTTTACATTTGACAGATGAACCTAATCCATCTAAAAAAAGAATTATATAATCAGTTTTATATATTTTGTCTGAGTCGGAGAAATACATGTATCAAAAACACTTAAAAATATGTAACATATAACTCACGCATAGCTTTTAATCTATAATCCAGTGTTTGATATTTTCTCGCATTAACGTCTTTTCTCGGATCGTAACCTAATTTTACCCACATTATTCGCCACGGTCCAGTCATAAAATAATATGCTACTGATGGTAATAATATCTTCAATTGGTCGGATGAGAATTGTGTCTTGTACATAATAGCGTTTTTAGACCAGATTGGACGTTCTTCAAATAATTGATGCACTTTGTTTAAGTGTGAATTTTGAAGAAGTTTTACTTTCATTGCTGTCTCTATTCCTTTTGGTGATGTAGTGGGTACTTCCGGTGTTGAAAAATATATATAATTAGGAAAACCTGCAGAACACCGCTTGTTTTTTCCTATTATATTCTCCAGGTCAGAATTCATTTCAGGTTTTGGTATATATTGCTGCACAGTGTCCATTCTGGTGAATGCAGCTGGTGGTAAAAAATAAGGTACATCATTTTTTAACCAAGAATAAGAAGGAATTCCTGTTGGATAAAGTAAGCTATATATGCATTCCAATTTTTGTGGATTTTTTTTGTTTTGTGTCATTGGTACATATTGAAAATCACACAAATCTGAAAATAGAAAAAACATTAGTATAAAATAAAACAAAATACATAAATAAATGAATACGTAAAATATAATTTTTATAATGAAGAACGTACTGTTAAATTTAAAAATAATATCAACTTTTCCTAATATTTTCAAATTTGGCAAGTCATAATTTATATCTTGGGATAAATTATCATATTTCTCACTGATACCAAAAGGCAATAAGCTTGTTTTCCTTTTTGTTGTATCTTTGCATGAATCACATATAAGTTTGGAATTAGTTGTGGCGTAACTGTTTTCTTTATCTTTAACAATATTACAATTCATAAAACTATTAATGCACTCTTGCATGTTAATGCTAGCATTGTTTTCAATTTGACTGTTGTCTTTTAGTTTGTTGCTTTCAGAAAGATTATTAATGTATTCATCCTTTACCAAAGGAGTGTCAAGATCTTTTGTGTTGCAAATAATGCAGGATGTAGTATGTTTTTTTAAATCTGTGGTATCCACAGATTTTGTTTTTCTAGTTTCTGACTTAGTGTTGCACGTTGTTCTTTTTTTAAATCTAACTTTGAGTAAAAACCCAATTGTGCTCTGTCTATCACCACAAGCAGGTTTGCTATAACCGTCATCAGGTCTGAACCGTAATTCTAATCTTCTATTAGGAGCATCTACAGTCTGTTAAATAAGATGTATATATAGCAAAATGTAAACACAAATTTAGAATTAAACATAATGACCTGTATTTTTATTTCACTTTTATTGATAAAAATATTACTAAACACATGCATTTAAACATATATTTCTACATATACTATTGATTGTTAGAAATAAAATAATGCATTTATCATAATAAAAGTCAGATGAGAATGCAGGCCAATGTATTTCAATTGCATTATACCGTAGAAATTGAAGTAACACCACCCAATGTTTTAATAGCTTTATCCGCATTAATTACATTTCCTGGATATTTAACACAAACTAGTTTTCTATCAAATCTGTGTCCGCCAATTATCGGACCTAAATATTTATTGTCTTCTAAATTATTTTTCTCTGTCTACAATAGATAATATAGTAAGATTTTGTGTAATATATTCTCATATATGTAATAAAACAACATTGTAAAATGTACTTACGTTAATGTTACTTTCTGATAATTCAGTGAAAGAATCATCACTGTCAATTTCATGGTGATAATCGTCCATGTTAAAATCAGCATCATGTTTATCGAACGTTTCACTGTCACTCAAATTACTCGCTTCGCTCATAGTGTTATAAACGTGCTTCTTTATTTGAACAAAAGTTTATAAAGAATTTTTAAATGTATGTCTTTAACCTGAGTCTGAGTTTGTTGACATTCTGTATTATTATACCAGAGGGATCAAACTCGCCGTATTTTTTGGCTCCGGAATCCGGAAGTTCAGTTTGGAGGTTCATGTCCCAGGTGGCAGCATAGTCGGTCCTCCTCTCTCCTTCTCTTCTTTTTGCTTACAGTGAGATTGTCAACAAACGACACTTTTGGATTTGTAAAGGTTTTTGCATTGTACATTCAAGAAACGTGTCAAATCAATATAATTTTATTGAATTTTTCGAGATTACAACCATTTACTATAAAGTTTTACCTGTTATACATATGTTTTAAAGATGTCTGATGATTTAACAGTTAAAGAAAATGAATTTCGCAAATTAAATCGTGAACTTCAATATAAAACACGCGATGTGATGAAGGAAATTGATTCAATTATACATACTTGTGCCAGCAATAATTTGCTTAGCAGTATGAACCAATTGCAATCAGATTCTACGATAAAAGTGACAAAGAATCAAGCAGAGAATGTAAGAGTGGACAAGCAATTAAAAACGTCATTAAGTAAACCTGTTGAAATAGACAATGCAATTGAGAATTTACAAAAGAAAGATAAAGGAAATAAAGCTATTATTGCTTTGTTCCAAAGCAAGATAGATATGTTGTATAAAGAGTTGCAAACATTACAACTTGAATATAATAAAATGGTAATTCTTGGTTTTTTTATTTCTTATTACAACTGCACATAATTACTTTATTTAGTGCACAAATATTTGCACCAGTAGAGAAAAATGAGAAAATGTGAGAGTGTAAGTAGAGTATAAGAAATATATAACTGTTTACAAATAGCTTTATAGAAAACAAAAAAAAATAAATTGTGTTTACAGTATGAATACTCTAAAGAAGTAGAAATAGAAAATAAAAAACATGGTGATACTCAAGTAAAATTACACAATCAGATAGAGACATTAAATGATACAATCACCAAGCTAGAAAATATAAATTCTGCTACTTTATTAAACTGTCAAGCATTGAACAATGAAAATACTGCCATAAAGAAGGTATTCATATTTTGTTCTATTATGTCTGTTTTAAAAAGTAAAAATTTATGTTGTTATATATGTCAAAAATTCTTTAGGATTTAGAAGGACTTAACAAAAAAGTACAAAGTTTAAATCAACAAGTGGTCAATTATGAAATTAAATTAAATAGATCTATAGAAAGTAACAAGAAACTTAAAAACATATTAAAGTATAATCAGATAGAAGAGAAGGTATAATATCTAAGTAAAAAAACAATATATAAATTTATAATTTTACTATATATACATACATATATTATGTATATATTTACATACATTTATACATATATAGCAATTAAGAAATCAAATTAGGATATTGCAAGAAGACAAAAAGCTCACTATAAAAAACTTGGAAAAGGAGAGATCAGAATTAGTGCAAGTACTTAAAAAGCAAATGTTACTTCTAAACAATTTGAAAAAACAAAATGTGTGTACTTTGTCTCACAACTCTTTCTACTTTCAAGTATCTTTTAATGCAACTTATATTTTAACGTCACTTTACAACTCTTTAAAACAGGTATTTTTACTAGCAAGTGGACAAATCTGTCTAATGAAAGAAGATTTCACAAAATTATTGGCATGGAAGCCACAGCAGGTTTGATATATTGCATGTAAAACATTTATTGTGTCAAATCTTTCTTACTGCTGTTCACGTATGTAGCTGGTAAGACATAAGATTAACTTCACTTAAAAACTTAAGTCAAGAGGAACTCTGCTGTATATTTTTCATAATTTTAAATGTTTTTGCTCAGTTTATTTACATAACTCATTTTTTCGTGCAAGAAACAACACTCTACACACAACAGACCTTAAATATAGAAAGTCAAAGCATCAAAATTCACTGTATACTAATGTAGGTATAAATATATTCATCATTTGTTTTTACAATCGCGATACATCGAAATGTTAAGCTATATGCGAATTTAAAATAAAGAATATATACATATGTATCGTATAGTGCGCGTGTTATATACATATTATATATATACATGCACACTATATGATATATATTTTGAATGATATATGAATGATCATAAATTGTTTATTTTGCAATAAAGAAATCTAATCTTAGCCTAGTTAATGTATCATAATACATATACAAGAGTATAATATACATGTCTAAACTCTTACAAAAACAAACAACTTATTTTCGTGAAATTTGTTGTAACCAGTCGTTTGCGTAATAAAGATATTGAATAAGAGCGAGAATATATCATATCACAAGTACATAGATACAGACTGATAGAGCCTAATATCCGAATCTGCACAACCCAAGTTGAATAATATTATAAATGGTTTCGTGATTCAAAAACTTCTCGCAAAGAGAAAGACAGAAGAGAGACAGAAAAGAAGGAAAGAGGGAAGGAAAAGAGGAAGAAAAGAGAGGTACAACTTTTTTTTTAATAAAATACATCAAGTTATATGTTTTTGCAACTATAGATATTGGTACTTACCCTGGGTGGGCAAGCCAGTTAATAATGCCATTAATTACAATTTAGCTTTTTTTTTTTGTTTTTTTTTGTTTTTGTTTTTTATATCACTGACAATATGCGATGATAAAATGTCATTAATAGCAGAATATTCTATGACTGTGATATATATTTCAAATATCTTGAAGATGTCCTTCGTTTTTATATATACAATCAAAGCCTACAGCACACGATGCTTCTTTTTGTGCTTGATCGTATATGCACATTTAACAATTCTTCAATTTCCAAATCACAATAATTGGACAATTTTGGAGCTCGCATGCGATCTCGTACAAAAAAAAAATCATCATGTGCCACAAACTTGAGTTTCAAGACTTGAAACTTACAATTAATAAGTAAATGAAGTAAATTTTACATTCTTTTAACCATCGCTTAACTTTTTCCTTCTTTTTAATCACCTCATACACATCACAACATACACGTGCTATCTTTCTATTGCACTCGAAATACCAAATATTTTAACACTCTAATTTAATAAAAATGTTATAAATCCAAAAGTTTAATCATGATTCGCTGTGTTATTTCTCAGACCCTGTGCGTGCTCCATAATTCAAGGATAATTGATTACTTGTTTTTAAGACATTCTGCACATTCAAAATTTTCAACATTCTTGAATTTAAAGGATATTAGGTTTATATAATAAATTGTTAATTAACGTTTATAATGTGTCCTTTTGAAGAGGTATTCCAATTTTTTGTATTCTATAATTTCACAAATATACATAACATTCTACTTAAGATACAATTTACAATGAAATTATATCTTATTAAAATAAGAATAAACTAGTAGAATTTTAAATATAATATAGAATGTTGCATTTTATTGACATAAAATTTTCTAGCTCCAAATGTTTCTTCTGCTAAAATGTATTACTATCCATGTGCTTGCATTACGATTTGTTACAATGATGTGTTTCTTGTTAAATGTCATATTTTGGTATAAAGTGTATATGTACACACATACACGCAGCTTTGTTTTTATATAATTTACAATGATATTTTTGATAAAACACATATTGGACACAGTGAAAAGTAAGTGGCTTATACTTTTTTCACATACGTTTCTGACATCATAAAAGCAATATTAGTGACCAAGAAGTAGCCGAGATTTTTGATATTCTAAATTACAAGGTCAAAATATATTAATTTAAATCTAGCAACTTATAAAATAAAAGAACAGCTTTTAAAAATATGCTATGTGATATATATATATATATATATATATATATATATATATATATATATATATATATATATATATATATATATATATA
>QVOA01014114.1:0-21832 GCA_014825685.1 Pseudomyrmex cubaensis
CATTTACCCTCACCATCCGCTTTCCACCTGTTTTCACTAATCAACACTCGGTGTCAAAGCGCCGGTGTCTGCATGAGGATCCAGGCTTACTCTCTCCCTTATTTCCACCTTTCGCTCGCTCTACTCTCTTTCTCTCATCCTCCACCTCACCTTCACACGCACCGCATCCCTCACCGCCAACACTCAACCACTCCACTCACTCAACCGACACTCAAACACCACACAATCCACCTTTTCTCTATGACTCTATATCACACTGACTTGCTATAATCACCACCGGAAACGGAAGTCCTCAGTTCCTCTAATAAAAGATAATCTAAAATCAATACAAAACTTTCCTGTGCCACAAACACAAAAACAATTCTTAGGAAAAATTAACTTTTACAATGAATACGTACCATACATTTCACTAATACTGGATCCAGTGCGCAATTTATTAAAAAAAGGGCAAAAATTCGTCTGGTCGAAAGATTGTCAAGAAGTCTTTAAAAAAATGAAAACCTTTCTTTGTACTCAACCGGTCTTACTTATCTTTGACTCAAACCTACCAATACATACTTACACGGGTGCATGTTTGATTTTTGAAAGATGTGGGAGCAGTGCTAAAACAACCACAACTAGATATAGAAATAGGAAAAGAGATAGAAAACCGGTGGCGTATTTTTCGAAAAAACTGATTGAAACTCAAAAAAGGAAAAAAGCAATATACCTAGAATGTCTAGGAATAAAGCAGTGAAATACTGGCAACACTGGCTCATAGGCAGACCATTCAAAGTTTTTTCAGATCATAACCGCTGGAAATACTGAATATTAAAGTAAGAAACGGACAAAGAATTAAGGGATCTAACGTACTACTTATCACAATATGATATAGAAATAATATACAACCCGAGTAAGAAAAACCTGGAGGCAGACTACTTAAGTCGTAATCCAGTGTTGGAGGCACATGAGAATCAAGAAGAAGACTTAAAAATAGTGAATTTAATAAAATTAGAGGAAATTCTGAAAGATCAAAAACAAAACAAAGATTTACAGACTGACAAAAATAGACTACAATTGAAAAATGAAATATACTATAAGATAATTAAGAAAAAAGAAAAACTTATACTATCAGAAAATTTCAGTAAAGAAGTAATAAGAAGAACACATCAGAATTTCTGCCATATAGATATAAAACAAACGCAAAACAGAAATAAACCACACTATACAGTAATAAATTTAACAGAGAATATAAAAAAAATTTGTAGATGCTGTGAGATCTGTATAAAACATAAATGAAGAGGGCAAAAGAAATGTGGTCTGATGTCCCAATTAGGTCCCGCAAAAAAACCGTTTGAAATAGTTTCCATTGACACAATCGGTGGCTTCGAGGGTTCACGATCCACGAAAAAATACATCTCTTGGTAGATCATTTCACGAGGTTCGGGTATATTTTAACATCCAAAACTCCAATAATTTTATAAAATTAACAAAAAAAGCAATGGAGAACAACGATATTGGTATGATCTTAACGGATCAATACCCAGGAATCAATTCTAAGGATTTTAAGAACTTTCTGGACGACACAAATATCCCAATTATTTTTACAGCGGTAAATACACCATTCTCCAACGGCCTCAATGAGAGACTGAATCAAACGTTGATTAATAAAATTAGATGCAAAGTAAATAAAAAAAAGAACAAGAAAACAGCGTGGACAACTATAGCACACGAGTGTGTAAAAAAATACAATGAAACATACACTCTCTCTAGTCACTAAATTCACTACCAAATTTATTAAAAGGCACCGATACTTCGATATTACCAATTGAGTTCAAACAAGAAAGATCAAACGAAGATTTGGAACTAGACAGAAAAACTGCTCTAGAAAACAGTATAAAATATTATGTTTATAATAAAAAGATATTTGACAAGAATCGACGAGATTACAAATTCAATGTAGGAGAATCAGTATATGTCGAGAACGGAAATCGCCTAAAGAAAGAAACTAAAAGAAACTAAACGAGTTGAAAATCGGACCATATAAAATCGTAAAAGAGATATCAAATTCAATATACAGAGTAGATACGGGCCATAAAAAAACAGAATCAAATTTGCAGTTGCTATAATGCTTCTGTGTGAAGATGTTCCGTTTTCCTTCTTAAACATGTACATTACACACCTTATTATATGAAGCCCTTAACTACAGCACACTCCTAAACATATTGATAAAGACCTAAACCGAAGGTCGAAACGTTTATTATACGCTTTACTTATGTATTTCTAATAAAAACAACTTGTTACATCTTCACACAACAACACCTGTTCTGCTTCAACTGCCATTTTAACGTTAATTTAGAATCAAATCTGTTTCACATCATTAAACTGATTCCAGTTTCGGAATCTGCTGACATAGAAGAAGGACATATGATCACTTCATAAAAATATTGTAAGTAAATTTTCTCTCTTGGGGAGGGAGATATAAGGAAATTCCGTTACATTTCCTTGGATTGATTTGAATCTTCCCGCACAAAATTGTGGGTCGGTAAAACAGGCACCTATGTATGCAAAGGATATGAATAGGATAGAAAAGAGTAACACATTGAGAGAATTTATTGTGATAAAAATAAATTAACACATCGTTGATAGAAAACAACTGTAAAAGAGGAATAGCATCGTGAATAATAAACATTGAATGTTGTTTCTTTGTTTTACAGGTGAGGATTGCAAATATTAGTTTGTAAGTTTGAAATAAGAAAAAAAATTAAATAAAACTTTGTTTTACAGAGAAACAGTTCAATCTTTTTATTTTGGTTATTCCAGAAAAAAAGAATTATAAGCCACATTATATAAATAATATTATGTGGAAAAAGAGAACATATCACATACGGCTCGATGTAACAAAGTATTCAATTACGTCTTGGCCCATGGATAAGGTCAAGCTGTGGTGGTGGACGCAACAGCTGAACGTTTATTTTTTAGATGCTCGATACAAAAAATACGGAAATCGAACTGTGTGCGAGCCGACTTGTTTAAACTCACGGACAGGTCAACGGCACGTGCTGAATTACTCCGTCCTGTGAATTCTCGCTCGGTGGTTTCTTTTTAAGTCTGGAGCGTTCGCTCCAATGACTAGGGACGAGACCGTGCGACTATCGAGAATAGGAATGTGCGACATAGAGGTCCTTTATATATATATATATAAAGAAAACTTAGTTACATAAAAATCTTATTTATTCGTAATTACTTTTTGTTTTACACACTAAATAATACCTTCATTTTGTTAAAAAGTATATGTAGATGAGTGAGAGTGTTGAATGTAACGCGGAGTTTACAATTTACAGTGAGTCGTCACCGGAGACCGGGAAGGGTACAGGTGTGTGTGCGTGTGTAAATGTATGTGTTCAGGGACCTCCGATGGTGATTAAAAATGTTATGTGAATGTGCTGCCATGTGTGTGACCGATTCGTTGCAGAATCTCGGGAAAAGATACTTTGTGGTGGAAGCGGGTATTCGGCAAAATTACCGAAATTATCTCGGTAGAAGGAAGTACGGATATCGTTCTGCGGAGTTCATCAGGTCTTATCGCATTAAAATTTAGTGTGTATTGACCGGGGGATATAAGAGAGTTAGATCGAGGGTAGCGGGTAACATGACTTAAAAAATAGGACATAGGTAAGAGAGAACGCGGGTATGAAGGGCTAGCAAGAGGAGGTGTAGGCGCGTTTGCGTCGATCAATTCTGGTTTGATTTTGTTAACGGGCGAAAAGAGGGAAGAGAGAGAGGAATCAGGCGTTCGAACTTTATTTCGATTTTGGAATCGGAATCTGGAGAAGGAGAAGAGGTTGGCTCGCGAGAGGGTGAAGGCGGAAGAGGTGGTGAAGTCTCATGGGATTTCTCAAAATCATCTGGAGTTACCGGAAAGTATGACGGAAAGTCATACCACGACTCGGCATCTTCTCGACAGTGATGGAAATTCGAGCCCGCGCACGCTAACGTTTTCCCCCTCTACTCACTCACACATAGACGTTCGATCTATCCGTGTACCTTGACGCGCCGACGGATATACTGACTGTTTATGTGTGCGTAAGTAGAAGGGGAAAAACGGTAGCGTGCGCTGGCTCAAATTCCCATCATTGCTTCTCGGTGCGTGTCGGAGCGCGAGGTCGAAGGAGTGTTGAAAAGTGCAAATTCTGTGTGTGTGCGTGTTGTGTGGATGAGTGAGCTCGTTTCGTATTTGTTTGTGTGTGCGTATGTATAGTTTGTATGTGGTCGGTTTTGAGTAAAACCGTCCGAATTTGCAGCGAAGTTGGTCTGAGTTTCGGAAGAGTGTTTATTGCTTAAGTAAGTCTGTGTCGCGATGTCTTTTCTGGTGTTTCCCGCGGCCGATGCGAGAGATTGCTGGAAGGGCCTGGTCGGCTCCGTTTGACTTAACGCAAAGGTTGTCTTCCTTAAAGCGCGGTTTTGCCGATTACATCGAGCTTTAATGGTTGCGCGGGAAGTTGCTCGCTTATGAGGTTCCACTTAAATAATTAACAAATGTATTCATAATCCGTTATGATTGGTTAAGTAAGCTCCCGGCCGTTTTCAAAGATGCCCGAGAGAATTGAATTAACAAATAAAAGTAGAATAAAAATAATTTAAACAAACTGAAAGGAAAGAATAAAAAAGGAGAAAAGGAATTCGCAGCGGAAGGGGTGGAGACTGACTAAAGATCGGATATTACCCTGATATTTAATACTGCGTTATCTTTCCGTTTTAAGGATCAAAGTTATCCAAAGCGGCTGAAACCGTGGAGAACCTTTGATTTGAGAAAGAAATCGAACGTTATCCTAAACGGCTTAATACCGAGATAATCTGTTCAATTTAAGGAAGGAATCGGAGTGCTATCCTAGGCAGCACGGAACTACGGATAGCGGTTCGAGTGACCGAGAAATGATTATAAGTAAGCAATTACTAACGTTGCAACAGTGCCTCTGGTTCGGCTGGACCTGTTCGGTCCTCGGCGGTGAGCTGGGCCAGGTGTTCGGCACTTGCTTGAACTTTTTATAACTTGCACTTGCGTAATTTTTTAAACTCGCACGTACGTAACTTTTTAAACTCGCGTGAACGGCACTTGCGGTCGATGGAGGTTTTAAAATCGCGATCGAGATCTGGTTTCTTTCTGATTCTGTTAGCGGAAGTGTCGCTTTATATACCTACAATTTTTGGTAGGCGCGGAGCCTTCCAATCGAAGCGTTCGATCGACAATTTCCCCGTTTTCACTAAAAACAGTGACGGTTTCTAATTTGCTGAAGATCATTAAAGTCGACAGCATCTGTGCTTCTTGCGCTTTGCACCTGGTGTTTACTAAACTATGGAGATAACTTTTATCCGGAGGAATTTGTTTAGTATCTCGCGAGTGTTCTCGTGCGTCTTTTATTATGAAAAGTTCCTTCCCGGAGATACGGAACTTTATTAACCCTTAGCGCTCCGCATGTTTACGAAACAAATGACTTATGGCTCCGTAGCAGAGCCAACGGAGCGCTAAGGGTTAATTTTATTTATCGGTCCCCGGCACATGTGAATTGTTATTCCATGTGCTCAGCGTTTGTGCGTTTGACATCAAAGCTTGTCTTGTATTTTTCCAGATTTGTTATTTTACTTGTTATTACGCGCAGTTTTACTTTCGTGTGTGGGTAATTTCCACCATCACGTGTTTTATCCGGTTAATCTCCCGCTCTCTATCTGGGAATTCGGCATCGTATCTGCCGCGTTTTGTTTAAGCCGTTCTTGCCGCGTGTTCGCCACATTGCGTTGCATAAAGAAAGGAACCGTGGAATCGCAGGACGTAACAAAATTATGTCCCCTAATTTTCGATAAATTGTATATCTAGATAAATAAGTCAATCTTGTAAACGTCGGAATGCTTCGCATCGTGCATGAGAGTTTGACGTGAGGACGATCTCCTGGACTCCAAGTAAGTCCACGTTTATCTGCGAGTGATTAAGTGGCTTGACTGCATGCGTAGCTAACTCCTGCGTAACTTCTGCATCTTTCGAACACACCTTCGAACGCATCTTGCACCTTCTCGCCTGCTTAGCTGCGCCTTAATTCACGCTTTTGAGTGATCTCACTCACGTATCGGTGACGGTCTATTTGGTATAGCTTGACTAGTACTATTTACGACTAGTTGGCTCGACCAACTTGGTTCTGCTATTCACCGTCTAACGGTATCGCTATTGGTAGTCTATTTTGTTTATCGTAGTTAGTTATCTTTTTCTTTTATCATTTTGTAAATCTATTTTGTTATTACTATTATTTTTACTTTTATTATTTTGTCAATTGAACGTGAGTTATAATAAATTGTTATCTATTACATTATTACATCTGGCCTGATTTATTGCGCGAGCGAATTTGGAGTAATTATAAGGAACAGCCTAAATTAGAAGAATTATCAGACTCAGCCCCTCTCCGTCCTAAACGAGTTAGTCAGCCTATTGTGTCGACGCAAATATTGATACAGAAACGTGCCTGGCGCCTAAAATTACATCTATTCGTCGATTCGACACCGTAGTAAGCTGCAAGAACATCTTTTTCTATCCTGCTGTTAACAGACGTTAGATCTTGCAAACGCTCGGGTGTTTCTTTTTAGAAGTTTCTGTTGCAAGTGGAGAAAAGCGGCGCGAGAAAATTATAACAACCGAGAAAAACGTCACAATTTATATATATACAAAGTCTGTCACAAAAAAAAAAGATAAATTTTAATATAAGTTATTACATTTATTACTTTTAAGTCAATCATTTATATCATTTATCACTTTTTATTTATCACTTTTAAGTCAATATATAGACTAGGAGATCATTCTTGTTATATTCGTAGCATCGAAGGCTAAATTCACAGAAATTCTTCAATCCTTGGTAAATGCAGCTTTAACTGAGCAATGGCAATGCGATCTTTGTGGCCAGACGCTAGTCGATACACAGTCCGATATATACTGCTGTGTGATAATTAACGCTCGGCGTTGAGTGCATTGTGCGCATTGTGCGCCATCGCGAACAGTGACGTTTTCTATTATAAAGAAAAAGATCTAGTGTTCTCTTAAATTTTAATAATTTTATAATCAAATGTTAAAAATAAATGTACTTTTTAACATAGTATTAATTATTCAGAAAATATCTTGATTATGGAAGAGAAATATAAGTATATAGTAGAAACAAATATCAATAAAAGAAAAAGTCACTATAAAACCTAAATAATTTATAGACAAAAAGTTTGTGAAACCCTAATCTATATATTTACTAAAAACATTATAATCAACATTATAATAAATATTTATTAGTTTTGTACGCTCATTCAGAACAAAACTTTCACGTTTGTGATAATATTTGTTTGTGGTATTATTTGTGGTTTGTTAGATATTTGTGATTAGATAATGTTAAAAAAAGATATGTATAAAAGTGAGACTACAATAATTCTCGGCTTATGAATATATAAAACTACACAGTCGACGTTGGCTACGAATGCAGTACGGACAACTGCAAACGCGCGATATGTCACGCGACGTAAATAATCGTGCATGTCGTGCAGAGCAAACTATCGTCATACACGTCAGCGTAAATAATTGCGATTGTTACAAAACGGACGTTCTTGCTGAAAATATAATTCGTGATGTGCAAAAGAGAGAGAAAAAAGTCAGTTTTATTATTCGCAAAACGTCAAACTTGTTCGAGTTTTACTTTCATTACAAATCCCCAAAAAACGTAAGTTTCTGATTCGATTATATATGTAAGGTGTCAATATACTAATCGTATCACTCTCGCGATTAAATAGAGCGAGTCAAAAAATTATGTAATTTTCAAAAATTCAATAAATCAATATCAATTGATAGCATGAAGATCATACCATACGTTATTTGCTGCGTTACTTCGTCTCTTGTTGCTAAATTATACAAAGAGACCTCACCGATTTTGATGACCTTGAAATATGTTGTCAGGATCAACATTCTGAACAACTTTTTCTTATACCGCCGCTCGACCTTAATTTTCGAGATATTCACAAACTTCAGTTAAATCTAAGCGCACAGAGACGGGACTATGCTTTGTGATGTATTTTCCAACTAATGGTATAACAGTGAAAGCAGTAAATAATGTAAACATTCAGAAGAAACATTCATATATTATATTCGTGTTGTAAGCGTGTAGGCAAAAAAGGCTCTGCCCCTTTCGCAGGGAAAGGAGCTTTGCAGAAAAAAGCGATACAACGTTTAAAGACAAGAGCACATGATTGTTCCAGGAAAAAATTAATTGAATCTAAGTAGATCGAATTTACATCTAACAAGATTTTATTAGATAAAAACAATTGGAAAAAATCTAATTAGATCCACTTATTGTTAGATATAAATAGATCTATGTGAACTTTGCACTTCATTTATTATTAGATTTATTTAGATGTATTCATATTAGATCTGCTTCGATTTGCTTAGATCGAAATAAATCTATTTACTTAGATCTACATAAATCTTCTGTAGTAGATCTAGGCGGATTTACTTAGATCTATGCAGAGTTATTTAGATTTATGTAAATCTATTATAATAAATCTTCGTAGATCGATCTATATTTACTTAAATCCGAGTAGATCTTATTGTTAGATATACGAAAATCCACAACAATTAATTATAATAATAATTATTTAAAGTTACGCAAATTTACGTAATTATATCTTAAGCAATTCACTCAAATTTAAATAAATCTATATGTATAGAATAAAGGATATTTCACATAGCACGTAATATTACGGAAATATCAAATATTGCAATATACCAGGAATAATAGTAGTAGTAATACAATATTACAGTAATAATATCAATATATTACACTTATATATAATATTAAAATATTATGGTAAAATTGTATTGCATCCCAAGTATCAAGATTATATATCAAATGTTTTTATTATGTCTTGTGAACGTTAGAGATGTCTTTTAACGTCATTTACTATTTGGCACGTTGCATACATCGCATTCTATCTTAATCGCATGTATATCTTAATGATATACATGTAATATGATAAATATCTTTTGCTACGTTGATGCAAAATTCCTACAATTTTTGTTTGAAACAAAAACGCTTTGTTTTCAAAATGTAAATATTATATATTATAACAAAAAACACTTTGTGTATAACATTTTTACTATGTAATTATTATTATATAATAACAATGATACATATAAATGTGTATACATATTTTCATGTATCATTTGCTATATATTTATTAAGAATTGACTATAATAATCAGTATATGTTAACAAAAAATTTGTTTGCATTAAAAATGTACTTCAAATTATAATTAATAATAAGAAAAATATTTTTATCCATTGTTACAGGTACATTGCACTGCAATATTTTAAATAAAATAATAATTTAAATAAATAATAAATAAAATGTGTAAGATAACTTGAGAATAACTCGAGAATAACTTGAGTCTAAGTAGATAAAAATAATTGCATTTTAATAAGGAACAAGTGGATCCTCTCGCGGATTGAGTGCAGGAGCTGCGAATATGGAGGTCTCGAATTCAAATCCCACCATTACCTTAGGATTCTTTCCGGGCCTGGCACCTTTCATCGAGTTAATCAGTTGATCGGCAAACTGAATCAGATCTCCAAAGATTAATTTGAGTGAAATTTCAAATTATTCTCCCTTCTATAAAGCATATACCATTGTTTTATATTGCCCTTCTACAAAGCATATACCATTGTTTGATATATATATATATATATATATCAGCGTAATATTACTGTGATGCATTTCGGCGGGCATTTTAATATTACTGTGATATTACATTAATATTACGGTAATATTTCTACTATATTAGAGTGTAATATTGCAACGGAAAAAACAATATACTGTAATATTGCAGTAATATTATGTGCTACGTAGGATATTAATAGATATAGATAGATATAGATTAGATCTAATCAAATCTACCTTAGATCTATTCCAAATTTTAGATCTAATCTATTTTTTCCCAAAGTAAGGTCATTTTTTGTTATCTAATTTGTTTTTTCTAATGTTCCCCTTGAATTAGCTATTAAGAGCTTAAAAATTAGATGAAAACACGTAAGAAATGCAACAAAGATTCGCTTAAAAAAATTCTTATAAGCTGTCGAGTTCATTCTCTCATCTACCTTCTTTATGTTTGACGGCAAGATATACAAACAAACTTACGGTTTGCCCATAGGTTCTTCTTTATCGGTTATTGCTGACAGTCATGTAAGATTTAAAATCTTTTGTTCTTAAGAAACTAGATTTCAAACCTGATTTTTATTACAGATATGTAGACGATATTATATTAACAGTCTCTGATACTTGCTTACAATATCTTTTAGATTCTTTTAATAAATATCACTATAGATTACAGTTTACCATAGATATCTTAAATAACAATTCTTTGAGTTTTCTTGATGTCAATCTCATATTAATCAATGATACCATAATTACTGATTAGTACCACAAACCTACCTTTTCAAATAGATATTAGAATTTCTATTCTGCTCATCATTTTTCGCAAAAACTAGGTACTATAATAGGATTGATTGATAAAGCATTACTCCTATCTCATCTGTTTTATAGAAAAAACTTAGAATTCGTGATAAATCTTTTGATCCTCAGTAATTTATTATTCTTTACATTTAATTTTTACTGTTAGGAAATGTATTCTTCGACATATAATTCCACTAAGAGTTATTTGCTGTCATTCCTTACATCAACAAACTTTTATTTCTCACTTCTAAACTCATAAAAAAGAAGGAGGACACATCCGTGTCATTCCGTAGTTTAAATAAATCAAACAAGTTCATTAAATCTCTCGAAGATCTTTTGGACTTAGGTCACAATAAAATTGTTTAACAAATTGACTGTGCAAACTGTAATGCGACATATATAGGTCAAACAGAAAAACAGCTTAAAATAAGAGCTGCTAAACATAGCAATCAGAGTAATAGAAATTTTTACATTTTGTCAGTAGTTTCCGAACATGGATTTAATTATAGATATGATTTTAAATGGCAAGACATTAAGATTCTAGACAGAAAAAAGTTTTATTAAGTTTTATTAAGAGGATTATTTCTAAAATAATTAATATAAAATTAAAAGAAGATCCTATCAACATAATGAAGAAATAGGGTTTTAATTTGTCTGACACAGACAAATTAAAGCCCTATTTCTTTTTTCTGGAATCTTACAAACAAAAATAATAACTTTCGATTTAAATTTGTGCGGATTCGTTGTACTTGTTTACTCGTTTTGATTTTTATTATCGATTTTCATCAACTGACATTGTGAAGAGGGGAATGGTATATAAACACTCGTCACATGTTAAAGATTGTACATCGTTGAATCTTGTCGACTTATTAACATCTATTTTAATTTTGGTTTACTATTTTATCTATCTGGACAACACAACGATGCGCAATTTACAATTCTTATTGGTAAGATAATCTTGTATAGTCACTTTATATCATCATATTATTCAAAAACTATTATTTCCAACTTTTATAATATCTTGTACAAATTACTCGCTCAAGAAAGTCCAATATAAGACCGAAACGTTTGAGCATTATTCTATCATATCAATACACTATTAACTTGTACATTGCTCAGATAACCTCATACGCACCTGTCCTGATATTAGAAAATTTTACCCAGTATTATCAATATTTTGTGAGTTATAAGCATGCAAAAGTAACGAATCAAATTGCCTAAAATTCGCACGCTCAGATGCGGTACAATAATAAAGGCATAAACAGTGTCGCTTCTCTTTTGTCAATGAAGATTGCGTATGCTATAATTGTAAGATTTGAAACTAGCAATAATTTTCTCTTAGAGAAATGTTCTCTAAGAAGTTTGTATCGCACGTATCACGTAATAAGACTGCTTCTTCTTTAATATGTTCATTAAGCATTATCTGCATATACAATGCACACATTTTAGCCATTTTAGGTGACGCAATTTTCATTTTATTATTATAGCACATGCAATCTTTATTGACAAAAAAGGAGCGATGCTATTTGTGTCTTTAGTATTATATCGCATCTGAGCGTACGAATTTCAGGTGATCGGATTTGTTATCTTTGAATGCTTATAACCCAAAAAATATTATAGCCTTGACATTTTAGTATTAGGATTTTTGTCTCAAAATAACTTCGGGACTCTGCTAATAAAAGGAAATACGATAGCGGGACACCTTGTATATTAATATGTTTTTAGAAAGAAAATAACTCAGAAGAAAAAGTGTTCACTAAGTGTTCTTTATACAAAATTAAATCTGTTTACCGCGGAAATTAATTTTTTGTTAGTTATATATGCAAACATATTTCCGCGTTCGCACTGCGGTTCAATTTGAATTCTTTATAGGAAAAATATTTGCATTAGTAGAGAATTAACAATAACTTTTTCTTTGTTCACACAGATTAATATCATCTTTTTATCTGAATGCGTGAAAGTACGAGGATATAAAGTTTCATTTTTCAATCTTCCTTCCGACCGGGAGTAAACAACTCCGTTTAATCCCAAGACAGGATTTTTCTTTTATGCATACTTTGTAGACCTCGTTAGCGTTCTACGCTCTGCATTACTTTTTTCAACTACTTACTATTTAACTGGACATTTTTTAATTTAGTGAGCGCGCACGGAGGCATCCGTGAATACACACGCACTTTGCATGAATATTAAAAATCTTTCGAGATTTTTGTTTCCGCTCTTCTTTGGAGAAAGAGGGAAATAAGAAAGAGGGAAGGAGAGAGAGAGAGAGAGGGGGGGAGAGAGAGAGAGAGAGGGAGAGAGGGAGAGAGGGAGAGAGAGAGAGAGAGAGAGAGAGAGAGAGAGAGAGAGAGAGAGAGATGTTGTCACTGTTGTGACAAGAAATAGAGACTACAGGAAAATGCGAAAACTCACGCTGTTTCGATGAAAATTTAACATTATGAAAAGATCCATTAAGATCTTAGTAGATCCATTAAGTTAGTAGATCCATTAAGTTTTCCGACATCTCGATTCGCATCGCGCAATACACAATGCAAAAAAGAAAACGGACAAGTATTCTCGCAAATTATTAGCTTTTGAAACTAAAAGGAAAAGCGATAAAAATTAGCTTATTATTGAAGCAAACTAGCGAATTAGAGAAAGAAGAATATGAAAAATATTACATAGAATATTAGTGATGTGTAATTCTTGTATTATATAAAAATTTTACATTATCAGTTTTAACACTTTTAATTATAATATATACAAAATTATAATATAATATACACAAAGCATGTGTAAAACAAATAATATTCTGGAATGTTTCTAAGAAATATGGTAGTGACTCTCTTTTGTAATAGAATAAAGAAACCATCTGGCAAAAAAAAAAAAAAAATAACAAACGCAATAAGAGCTAACAACAAATATAACGAAAAAGCAAAGATATTGAAGCGTAAATTAAAATATTCCGACCGCAGTAGTATTGCAATTTCGTAATAATTACAAACAATTTCGCCAGCATTTGTTTAGCACAGAAAAGTGTACGACAACGCATATATATATATTATTATTTTTTATTTATTTTCTCTAAAACCTGAAATATGTAGGTTTTAAAACCCATAATGTTGAGAAAGTTTAATATGTAAAATAATCACAATTTTTCTACTTAGTAACATGTTGGATTTCATTACCAAACATTTTTTATGTGTGAAAATCTTTTTATTTTTACATATTTGCGTACATGTTCAAAATGTTCAACTATTTATTTATAATTATTTATTAACATACTTTTTACAAACAGTTATAACAATTCTTCAAAAATATTGTAATATATACTATCAACTGCTTTTAAGAGAAGCTATTTCAGAAATATTTTTGCAACATGTTTCGCGATGAAACGCAACTCGAATTCTCGAAATTGACAAAATGTAATTTTATTGATAAACTGCCACATGCAGGTGTATGTGAGTGCATTTTCAACAGGTTACGTATAAGCCTTCTTTAAATCTACAAGCTCTTTCATTTACGTTATTTCAATAGAAAAATTTTTTTAATTCGTTTTACAACTAAATATATGATATTCTTTTAGAATCTCAGATGATCGAATATTGACAATATTTGAAATTTGTCGAAAAGTATGGCTATTCAACAAATCGCTCATTGATCATTATTCTGGAAATCGAACAATTAACTTATTTTATGGCAATTTTGAATTAAAAAAAAAAAAAAAAAAAAAAATTTGTAGATAAATATTCGTCTCTTTTTTTTATTAAAAACAAACGTCGATCGTTTCTACTTCAAAAGTTAGCTTACATATGTACTTAATACTAATGCATAAGACTCTTTTTCCATTTTTTCATGATAACTTGTTACATCTAAATGATAACTCGAAGAAGAGTAACTCGAGAAGTTGATAGACTTACAGGTCATTCATTAGTGAAAGCGTATCTGATCATTGTTCGTGCGCTTCAATTTACAGGTAAATTTTTTGTCGTGATTACATCAGTCGTAACCGTCGATAATATCATCTAAATATAACTAGTAGGGACAATTGTACTATTCTCTTAAAGTATGTCTTTAGTGTTATCAGCTAGTATAATTGACGAGTTTCTAATATATAAATCGCATTGTAATAAATTAATAAAATTTAATGCAATGCAAATGTTATGACATCATTACAAACCTCAATCACTTTGTTTGCAAAATAGTACATGAAAATGAGCAATAGATTGTAAAAATAGCTTGCTCTAATATTAATATAAATATATCTGTGCAAGTTATTTAAATAAAAGTTAAAATACAAATATTCAAATATTGTGATAATATTACGTGCTTAAAAAAAAGTTCTTTGCAACGACGTACAGATATGCAACAAGATCGTCGCAAAAACACAAAAAATACAGAAAACAAAAAGAGAAATACAACAATTCTTTCGCCGAGAAAGTTTTATATACCTATTTTCTTTACGTGTAAACGGAACAAGAAAATGAAGACTGAAGACATTTTTTGTGAATTGAAATTTACCTTTTTTCTTCGTCACAAAAAACTTTGCAAATTTAAAAGACTACGGAAATATTTATTATTTTGTGTTATATATTTTTAGAAACGCTTCAAGTTTTCTGTCAAAAGTGATTTATAGTTTTTTTGTTTTATGCAGATTGAAGTTGAAAAATTGTTCGTCATACAGCGGAATATTCATACAGAATTAGTGAGTAAAAATATGTAAATTAATACTTACCGTACGCCTTAGTACAGTCCTCACGGTTTCCACGTCCTGCTGTGTGGGCCAACGTGCGTAAACGACACCGCTGAGCAAGATTATGAACACGCCGATCCAAATGGTCCATGCCAGAGCATTGCGCGACCTAGCGAGCAGTTTTCGCGCTGTTCTCGTCGAGATCACTTCTTGCGTCGGTATTTCTAACTTCTGAGCTCGTTTTAGTATGTCCTGAAGTCTCCTTTTGGCTTGTTCCACGTCTGGCAACCCCATTTTTGTTATTCTTTTTATTCTGTCTTTGTTTTTACTATGTTGATTCTAAGTCTAGCAGAATCTCGCGCGTGAGATGATTACTGAAGACTCACGATGGAAACATTAAGAATCGGCGGGGGTTGTAAGATCTTGTTCCATGTACACGATCCTTCTTGTCGTAACGGTGCGTTCTTGATTTTCTGCAAAATTTATCCCAATTTGTGACTTTCGTGATATGTATACTTCAGATATAGTTTCGATGTTTTAAATACGTAATATATGTATGGTGTAATCTTGCTCATTTTTTTTCTCTCGCGCGCATGTATGAAAGAAAAAAACCTCATCTATCAAGAATTTTTAATGGTTTTTTACATATGATAGTTTATGTATAAAAAAAAATTATTTTTATGTTGCAGTACATCAATTTCAATACTGATGTTAATATTTTTATATCAACATTTTTTATATCTAAACAGCTCGATAAAGCTGAAAAATACTATATTTTAGCAGTTTATTCAGTGAAGTTTTACTGCGTACTAAAGCGTGAAAATATGCAAATAATCTAATATTAAAAAACTTGGAACACTTAAATTCCAATGAACAATTTAAAAGTAGAAAGGAACAAAAAAGGCTCTAATAAAAAAACTCGTAAAAGGAAAGGTCAAAGGGCCACTAAGAGCCTGAACACGGATGTTAGTGTGTGAAAATTAGGAATTTATTATAAATATTTAACATAACGTTTCGATCCTGGGTTTAGATCATCTTCAGACAAAGCCTGTTCAAAACAAAATAGTAACAAGCAATAAAATACATGTATAAAAAATTAAAGATTAAAAAAAACAACAAATTCATAATAACTTACAAAGCTGTTAATACGTTAGATGTCAAAAGACTTTCACATGTCGAACGCAAAAATAGTAAAGTGATAAAATTGTAAAACCGACTGTTAATCATCGATGCTGAAAGTTAAATGCTCACAAACGGTATAATAATTTAAACAGAATTCAGTACACACAGAGACATCTGTTTCAAAATTAAAAACCAATCACCCGGAATTAAAGTTTCTTAAAACGATCGATAAGAGGCAAATATGTCTTATCAAGTAACTCAATATCGCTCTGTGAATTGAGACTCATAGGTTGTTTTTTTAATATAAAGCATCTCCGATGCTTTATATTAAAGTATATGTTTTGAAAGTATATGTTTCCTTTTGTCTCTTACTCGACTTTCGACGTCAGCCAATAATAATCAATTTCGAAATTATTCCCGCAGCAACACAGTAATTATCTAATAATTTTTTATCAATCTCCTTATCCCTCTCCCTCTTCTCCTCTCTTTCTTTCTTTTTGTTTTGACGGAGATAATTTACGTGGAAACTCGTTTCTAATTCCTTCTTATGTGAAAGTTTGACGTACTGTAACTTTCGGAATTATTATATAAATACGCACACGTGACAGAGACGCTATCAATATGATAAGTACATCGCGATTAATCAATTTTCGTCGGAAAGCTAGATGTTTATTTATATGAGGAATAAAAAGAGATTTTAATGTTAACACAATTGTGTGAATTCAAAATCACATTGTGTATTTATTCGAAACTTAAATTCTCTCAATTATTTGCTAAATACATATATAGTCTCTTGAAAATTCTATTCTTCGTCAAGAGCTTCATAATTTTTCTTATTTTGGATTCAGACTCTGTTCTTTCATTAAATAAAATCACTTTTCGGGATCCAAGCCGAGAGCTCCTTCGTTAGTTTCTTATAAATTTCGCAAACAAAACTTGCTTAGATTACGGAAAGCGACGAGCGGGAAAAAATCTTTTGTGAATCTGAAGAAACTTTTGCAGGCGCGCCTCGAGAATAGGAAAGAGAGATTGAAAGAGAACGGTTTATCTTAGAAAGGAGTTTTCTCGTGTATAAAGGAAGGAAAATACTCTTTCGATCAAACCGCAATGACGAGCGCGAGAGAGCATCATGCCATTCTCTATCATCTTCTTCTCCATTAGTGTCGATTATTTATCAACATGTTCAACATTAATCAGTTCTGCTTCTGTATAAATACGGAAATTCCTAGAATTTATGATGATGTGACAGAATTTGACTAAAATCAAGTAATTAAAACGTCTAGAAGCATCTAGAATTATGAGTTTTTTTACGCTCATAAAGTTTTTGGTATAGTCTCGCATGTGTTTATATACAAAATATAATTATAATATGTATTATAAAATACAATATTTAGATTGATCAATAATATTTTGTGATAAATTCCTCAAAATTTATATAAATTTTATAAAAAAGTAGATTGCAAATAATAAAACTTATAAATAGTAAAATTTAATTTTCTCAGACTAAGAATCAAATTGGTCAATAAGAGTCGAAGAATGTTTTTGAAGAAAAAATGGATAAATAAATAAATAAATGTATACATGTATATATATGTATATATATATATTTAAATTTTCAGTGTAAATTATACCACTGAATTTGAATTGAATTTTCAATTCGTAATTCATATAGGATGCTGGATTTGCATCGCGTGTATGAAATCTTCATTTTATCCCCCTATCTAAATTACTAAATTAATATTGCAAAAACAACACTCTTATTGACCAATTTATTCTTTTGTTTAACTTTCAAGAGCCTTGTCTCTTTGTGTTTTTAATTTTCTCATTTTTACTTAAAAAATTGTTCCTGTATTTTCTTCGACATTTCTCACTAACAGTTAATGATTTTAAATAGCAGAATAATCTTTATATTCTTATTATGTTCTCTTATTTCTGCACTGTCTTACGAAATGTTGTTATAGGAGAAACTTTGATAATACTCGTTTTATATGTATAAGTAATACGACGCTTGGATAATAGGTATAATTGTTCTTTTGTATAGATATTCTGTTCTCTTTCTTCATATTTCTTGAAAAATATTTTTAAAGCAAAAAAATATTTATATTGATACTATTTTGATGTAATATTTATTATAAATTTTTAGTCACAAAATAAAATTGAAAATTAAATTCGAAAAGTCGAATAAAATTGATAATTCTGAGATCTCCAGTAAGAAGATGCTGAACCGATGACGAAAATCCGATTCAACTGCCACTCAGTAGCACTGTTCAGTGAGTAGCCTTTTCTCGGGACCGAGTCGGGTCAAAACAAGGATAGATGACATGAGAGAGACAAAGATAAACATATGTGTCTTTCCGGCGGTTCTGCTAAATCTGCACTAATCTTGTACTATTTTTTCTTCTTACAAGCTTCAAAATGTTTTTCTAAAACACTCAAAATATTCGTTATGTCTCTAGAATGGCTCGGACAATTTCTGTTGTAATTCATACTGCCAATTTTGTATACAAAGTAAAAATGTTGTCTACGTGATAATAATCCATAAACTTTTTTTCGTTTTTCTTGTTGATTTTTGGCCGGGCCATATTTTCTTTTATTCTGGAGAAGCGTTTTTTATTCCGATCAATGGTTGCAGAATAAGTAGTACAAAAAAAGTGCCGATATAACAGGACGGTTCAGCATTCTCTTAAGTTTAGCAATAATTTTTCTCGTTTTATTTTTGCTACATCTTGCGTACACACACATTAATGTTCAAAACAATTTTATTTGTGTTTCTTAAATGTTTTTTAACTTATATATTTGTTACATAAAATGTTGGTTATTTTTTTATGTAGTTAGCATTTTTTGTTGAAAATTGTCTTTAGACTTATTACTATGTAAAGATATTTACTAGTAACAGCATCACATTTCAAGCAATCAAACCGATATTTTCAATGTTTGGCCTAATATTCTCTTTGTAAAACTACGAGATTTTCGTTTATTCTAACAACAAACAACAATGCTTGCTAAAATTGCTAATATATTTTCTTAATTTTTATATTTTTACTTCCGATTCTTTCTTTTCTTTCCATTTTCAGCTTTTTGAATTTTTCTTTAGTTTTAGAGTTTGTAAATATTTTAAATTTGAAAAAGGCCGTAATAAATCAAAATTAAAATAGTCAAATCAGACCTTCGACAGCCTTCTGCATTATTATCACTACCACCACCAGTAGCTTATAGGCTGTCGAAGGTCTGATTTGACTATTTGTAAATATTATAGAAAAAGTTTGTAGATATTATAGAAAAATAGCACTTACACTGGCTTTAATAAATTACCAAAATTTATAAAAGTTTCAAGAGATCCACTGTCTATTAACTCCCGCTCTGTTGTATAGAGGAGACCGGGGCTATCTGTCTACGGGGAATATGTGTCTATAGTACTACTAACTCAAAAGTTAATAAGTAGATTGCTCCGTCGTTCTAATATGTTGTTCAGAAAACTAGAAAGGAGATTCACAAGTTAATTTTTTTGCGACGCTTTTCATAGATTCTGTATACGTTTAATTGTGTATGTTGTTTTTTAAAAAAGAATTATTATTTATTAACATTTTTATTAAATTATTACATTTTTGACAGGCAAAAAATTTGTTTTGTGGCACTAATATACCTCAAATTAAAATAAGTATTTACAATATTCTTCATTAATGTGTTGTGATCAAATGTGAAGTGGCAAATCTTAATGTTTTATAACCTAAAATACGGAACATACTAAAGACTAACTAAAGAAAAACATAATCGGAGCTATCTGTCTTATTTTTAGTAGGGCAATGTGTCCACACACTTTAATAAAATGTTTTGTGTTTGTAGATAATAGTGTAATTACAAAAGGCAAGTGACTAAAAAAGATGTATATGTATAATGAAGGTATATTGAGAGCTGTTAAAAGTATAAAAATTGAGCAAAACCTATTTCGCAAAACAGCAATAGATTTTGAAATAAATGTTAGAACTCTCACACTGCAAAAAAGTGACCTAAAAGCAACTGCTTGATCCTGCGATTGAATCATTAACTTTTCATTATAAAAATACATATAAAGTGGGATTTTGTCTTACTTAAAAAATTTAGTAGTATTTTACAACACGTATTTTATTTAAATTAAATTATTAAAAATTGATTTAAACTAAAAATCTTAAGTCAAACTATTTTATACTACAAGACATTCTTTTTTACTGCAAAAACTTTTTTTAAGAAATGATCTCGCCTTGCGTGGAAAACCTAAAATTATGTCAAATCATATATGTAGATTGCGCTTTGTGTGAAAAGTCAAAACCTCATGTGGAGTTTTTCAAAATAAAAAATATTTAATATAAAAAAACCTGGCACCGTCAATTTAAGGATGCTTTCCAGTTACGTATACAGGTAACACTGTGTAACACAGTGTTTTCATTAGTGAGAAAGAACTTATCAGTGTGTCTCATTCATACTAGTGAACACAGTATCGCCTGTATAAAGCACTTAGTTTTCGGTGCAGCCGCGCCAAGTTTTTTTGTATTAAATATTTTTTATTTTGAAAAAATCCACATGGGTTTTTGACTTTTCACACAAAGCGAAATCTACATGTATGATTTGACATAGTATAAGGTTTTTAACGAAAGGCGATGTCATTTCTTAAAAGAAGGTTTTGCAGTAAAAAAAATTGTTTTCCGTATATAATTAGTAACAAAACAGGATTTATAGAAAAAGAATTTTTTGTAGTATGTAAATTTTGTAGTATGAAAATAACGTACAAAAGCTTGGTGCTACTTTGTGATATATCACTTCTTTTGTAAAATAAGGTTTCAGAGAAAGAATGTTTTGTACTATACAATTTTGTAAAACAAGTTTTATAAAGAAAGAAGTTTTTGTAGTATATAAAGAAAATAATTTGACTTAAGATTTTTAATTTATAAATCAATTTTTAATAATTTAATTTAAATAGAATACGTGTTGTACGTGTACTTGACACCTGTTCTCACTTTTTTTTTTGAAAAAGTAAGTTTTTCAAGGTATCACACATTTTGTAATATTATTTAATATTGTAGTATTATTTAATTTTGTAAAACACATTTTATAGAGAAAGAATTTTTTGTAGTATTAAATCAATTTTCATTTATTAATTTTTACTATTTAACTTTATAAAGTTAAAGTACATAGTTTGTAGTTATTTTGTGCCAAGTTACAAAACCGTTTATAAAAAAAGTTATATCAGAGGTGTTGCCGGTGCGAAAAAAAATACTTTTAATATAGAATATACTTTAATATAGAATATAGAATATACTTTAAGGCTCTGATAGTCTACAACTAAGAAATATGAATAGGTCATAAGAACCATTTTTTGCAGGATGTTGTGCCAAAATATATTTATATATATATACATGTATACACATATATATGCGTTCACATGTAAATTTTTACACGTGAGTTTCTATTAGAAATTTCAATTATTAAAATCCTACCGGACAATATATTTGCATCTCGTGTAAGAAAGACCCCGTATACCTCCCAAACTAATTTTAAAATA
>QVOA01014115.1:0-22045 GCA_014825685.1 Pseudomyrmex cubaensis
TGTTTAATCAGTCGCGTAATTACTGGCGAGCGTGTGTGCGATGCGCGCGCGCGACGCTAGATGGCACGCGTTAAAGCTACTACAAGAGGTGGCAAAGCGCATCCACGCTGCAAGGCACGCATGTGCACGTCGGGTTCTCTTTCTCTCTTCTCTCTCCCTCTTCTCCGTGACGCACACACACACGCTCGCTCGGCCGAGTATACATGGTGCTAGCGCGGGGTCCTTGCTCTCTGCCGTATGTGGGTCAGCAGTCTCACACACGCCGCTATTCTTGCGTAACCAATGCATGCATACGGCCGCGCGCGCGCACCTCACGCGAAAGAGCCCGCGCCGTCGTCGCTGCGCCGCGACTGACGCACGTGTGTGTGTGTGTGGAACGTATGACACACACAACGAGACGGAAAGTGCAGCCAATGCACTAACCTACGACGGTCTCCTCTTGAGAGAGGCCGCGGCGTCACGCGTGTGCATATTCGTGTAAGTATGCGTGCGTGCGTGCGTGCGCTTTTGCCGCGAGTGCAAGAGCGCGGCCGTCGCCGAGGCTCAAAGCCACGCGCAAAGCCTCGTATCTCTATCTTGGACGAACGCTTCTGTACTCGTTAATAGAACATCGCGCGCGGCAACTTGCTCTATTTGCGCGAGAGCCGCCGTTTTCTTCCGTTTCTGCAAACAGGACTGGGAGCGTGTTCCGATATCGCTTTTCAAAATAAAGTTTTTCGAGATTAAATCGGGAGGGGGGTTGCGAGAATAAACAAAATGCAATATCGCGGAGAAAAGGAGTGGAAAATAAAATCGTGTTATTATTGGCGATAAAATCGACTCGATTCGCGCGGTTCTGGAGGGACGCGCGAGCTCCGTTTATAGAACAAGACGTGTTTTGTATTTCTTCTATAACCGTGTGTTGTTGGTTTTACCGTTATGAGGACCGCGGACGGTGAAAGTGACTCTCCCACGCCATGACATCCTAAGTCTGTATAACTCCTCCCCCCTCTTCTCCCTTTTCGTTGTCCGCTTTTCTATATCGCATAGACGATAGTCCCCGTTCCCTCCTCCTTCTCTCGTCCTCCTTCTGTCGCGGTTCTCATCGCGGAATACCGTTTCGTCATTGATTCCTGACGTGTTTTATGTTACGAATCTTGATTGCAATAGCGACTCATCACGCGCAAAGTTCAGAAGATCGAATCGAATCGATTCGATCTTCTTTGAATCGTATTTATTTTCGGAAACAATTGTTGCTATCTATCGAGTGACTTTTTGCTGCATTTTATTTTTATTAAAGTTCATCGCAATACACATTTGATCTGCTTGTGTTGTATATAAATTGCGATCGATTTCGATTTCAGACTTCGCTTTATATATATATATATCGTATTTCTATTTCTATTTGTATCCTTTCCTCTCCCTCCTCCGTGTCTAAAAATATACTCGAGTTTATCACGGAAAGTAAAGCGTGCGTGCGTGTAGCTAAACAATAAGCGACTGTAGTTTTGACTCGTGTGTCCGTGCGACACCGTTATGCGAAAAGATAAATTAACACTTATCTAAGCAAGTCCACGTTTATGGCCTATGATTATACGACAGAGTGTCTCTCTTAGCATACCTTAAAATCGCTTATCGGCGGAAGGAGGTCATCATACGCGTATCTTATTTTTTTCCTTTTCTTTTTTTTTTTTTTTTGTTTTATCGGAGTTAACGAGAAATCATGCGGCGAATGCAATCTGTTGAAAGTGGTATATACGCGTATTAACAGATTGAATCGCTGTTTGACATCAGCTCCTCAAATAACACGAGGTGTTTTACAAGTCAGATTTTTATCTCCCGCTTTAAAGTGTGATTTTACAATCTCGGAGGAGAGACGAAAATCCACTTTTTTTACTTCTCTTCTCGGCTTCTATTTTTTTGTTTTTTTGTTTTTAACTCGTTTCACACGCGCGCTGTCGATACATTAGCATGCCGACGACTCAATTCGCTACTTAAAGGGTCAGATTCCTGATTACTCCGCGTCTCGTTGTCCACAATGTAGAGCCCAGCTGCTGCTCCCGGCCTGTCAGAATCCAATCTTGATCTCGTTCATCCAACTTTCTTTTTCTCGTCGACGGCGACAGATGAAACGAGCGAGCGAGCGAGCGTCTTTGCTTCCGCGAACATTCATCGTAAATGCACAGTGGTGAATAGCCGATTTAGAAATAGAGGTGATTCAACTCCTCTTGCCGCATAGAGAAATATTCTCTTTGCCGGTTTCTCAGATAAATAAAGATGAACGAAGCTCCTTTTGTGCGATCGGTTACGGTCGAACGAATAGTAGCAAAAATTGTAATAAGTCGCTATAGAAATAATTCCCGACCGGCCACCGCTCGATTAAGTGAAAACCCAGCGGACATTGTCACCGTGTATTGAAAACCAGCGACACACGTTTTTTTTTTTTGCGCTCTCGAGAAAAATTATATAAAATATTTAAAACCGTGATATCACACAATGTTCGATGAACGTAGAGAGAAAACAAACAGAGCGAGATGCAACGTTGTCGAGATTAATCGGGAGATGTACGTTCCGCGCTGTATCATCTCGCGGCTTATTATCGCGCTCTAAAAAAAAGCTTAGTATTTGCAAGAAAGTTTCTGACACAACAAGCAAATCCGCGACAATGACGTTGGTTTCCGTTGACTTCCGTCGTGGAGGAAGAATCTCGTATGTGTAGCGGGAATCGTCGGAGAGAAATTTCTCTTTTACGTTTCCGCGAGGACGGAGTCGCGGAGTTCGCGAAACAACAACGGGTGCGACGCGTATAGCCTCGCGATTTGTTCTCGAAGACGAGCGGGAGAAGGAGAGAGAAATGGGAGACACCCGGTATGTGTGTGTCAGATGCTCGGGCGAGCAGCGAGAACGGCGGCCAGTGAGAGTCGGCGGCTCGGTACGTTGAACCTCCGTAGTGAAAGTTTCTATTATAGCACTGGCCTTACCTTACTTTTCCTACGGCAAGCTCTACCGTGTTGTGTCATAAGCGCGAGACGAGCGAGCGAGCGAGGCGAAGGATCGAGATTGGTTCCGCTCGTTCCTCCGTCGTCGTCGACGTCGCGCGCGTCGACTTTAACGGGACATCGTCGGAGAGTTTGTTTCTTTTCTTCTTTTTCGGTAATGAGCGGAAGTTGCGCCGCTCGTTTAACTTTGTGCTCTCCGAGTTTCCCCGATCGTCGTCGCGCGCCGATCGCGTGCGACCGAGTCTTTTCAATGCAAATTTATTCTCGTGATTACACACACACACACACGACGCGATTGAAAATTTTGACATTCCCTAAGTGCCGTTATTAGCTCGAAGAAAGTTCGATTTTTTTTTTCACGATTCAAGAAATCCACGAAGATCAATGTCGATCGCGTCGAATCGACCGACAAGCCGAACGACACGGTTCGCTGATTCGACATTACGGAAGTCGTAAACGCAGCGCGAAATTACTTGGCCCCTTTTTTGTTGGCTTTAGTCAATTTCCGACTTTCTTCGAGTCAATGTTGAAGCTGAAGTTGCTCGAAGCAACACAATAAAATTGCGAGAATCAATACGATGACAATCTGTCGTGACATTTTGTCATCGGCGCGCTAAAAAGCGCGAGTTGTTTGAACTTCTTGCCAGGAAATTGAAACATTAACGAGATAACGAAACGGTTTTCTCAAAAGCACTCACAGAAAAACTCAAGTTATATCGTAAAATAAATTAACAAGACAAAAAATTATTATACAATTACATTCGAATACATCGTGAGACCAACGTGTAATAAAACTTGGCGCTGTGATACGTCGGACTAGATGAAATTTTTGTAACGTTTTTTTTATTTTTTTCGAAAAAAAGGACACAGCGGAGTAGATCATACAGTTCGCACGAGAGCTTCGCTAGGAAAACGCATTCGTGTCAAGGCGTGATTTATTTCCCGGCGGCGATGGCGCACATTCGCGGAGCGCGCGAACAAAGCGTAATTCCGTCGGATCGACGCGACGTACGGATTGCAACACACGCATCTGTCAACGACGACGGTGTGTTACGACAATGCAGGAAGCAGGCAGCGAATAAGGCTTCATCGGCGTTCGCGAAAAATCGTGACGAATCTTTTTGACGTGCGCGCGCAACTTTTGCAAAGTCACACGTGTTACGAAACTCGAGGCGAAGTCTCGGTCCCCAGGGTCGGATTGTATTCGTACAATCTTCCGAGATATTCTCATAGAAAGAAAGAAACGATTGTCGATGAATTTTTTTGTTTTGCGTAAAAAATATTTTGTATAAGAAAAAGCAAACAATTCCGTGACCCGAGATCGAGTAAATTTTCCCATCTTTTCTTTTTCGCGTCGCGAGTTGTATCAGACGGGAGATCGCACGAGAATTTCCACGATCTGTCTAGTCGAGTCTATATAACTCCATGTACGCAGTCACACTCTGTTGCAATCCGGAGCAAAAGTCCGCGCGCGCGCACGCGTGAGCGACGTTCCCACCAATCTCGGCGGAATCGCTTGCGCAACGGCCGATAGCGATCGCGTGTAATCTATCGGAGAAAACGCGACGAAGATGAGTACGCTTTGAGGCAGAACGGATTGATTTCCCTTGTTTCCTTCCCCAAATGTGTTGCGCGCGGATCTCTCTCGCGCGCGCTCTCTCTGGTCCGATGAAATCGCGTATCGATCATGACGGCCGAACGGACGCGGGGATTAAGATTTATTGGATATATCCTTCCGATAAATACACATCGTTCCCTTTCCCCCCGGACCGGGGGGAGGAAGGGAGGGAGCTATATCAGTAGCGATCGCGCGATATCGCGTTCCGTCCTCGAGGGGGAAATATAACCTCGATGAAGTTGGGTGTGTGTGTATTTTCGTGGCGCGCTCGCGCGAGGACACTCTCGATTTAGCGCCGGCGGGTTTCTCGTCGCGGCGCGCGAGATGAGACAAATGTGATTTCACGCGCGACGAACGCGATTAAGTTCTCCCGGCGTTATGATATTCCGCCGTCACAGCCTTTGGTATCGGCGTCAACCGCCGATGGGGAGGAGATCTATCGGTTTCGACTTCCCGCGCGCGTTTCTCTCTCTCTCTCTTTCTCTCCTCGCCGCGTCGCGGCGCGGAAACGAACGCGGAAACGGAGAGCGCTTTTTCGCGCATTCCGCGTCGGACACGAGTGACGGACTCGACGCAATTGTGATTTGCAATTAGCGAAGCGTGCAATTGTGAAATCGTGTCGCGGTGTTATTGACCCGAGCGGGGACGCCGACAAGCTGACACCTCGTTGCACCTCGAAAATCAATTCCCGACCCGACAGAACTTGTCTCGTTACCGGTCGCTGGGTTTCTACTTAAACAGTTTCGCGCGCCGAACGGCCAACTTGGTGCCGGCCAATGCGAGCGGCAATCCTTTGCGCGTGTAACAAAACTTGTCCTTTGAATGAAAAGCGGGTATATTGTCGCGCGGACAGTGTAGAGTTTCGAGAGTACGCGCGATATAGCTTATCTCTCCTGAAAATTTATTGTGTATATTGACAATAGCTGCGTTCGGATCTATTTGCAATGTAAGTTAATATTTATTAGAAATATTAAGTTCTACGCATACATTTAAATACATGATGTGAGCGTGTGTACGGATTTGAATAATATACACACACGCAAAAAAAAACTATGTATAAAAACTCTCGCAATTAAATTGTCCGTAAAAAAAAACCGTGACGCAACGAATTTGCATTCGCTCGATTTGATGTTTCAATTACGGGTTTTATTATTCTCCGGAGCACTCGGGCAAAGTTTCACTTTAAAAACGACACTCTGGCGCGAGAGCCAGAATCACAATTGCAAGAATAGAAACGGTCCCTACCTTGGAGGACACTCATCTTCGTGCACATGGGGGAGTGCCGACCTTGGAGGACACTCATCTTCGCGCACATGATAGTGTGTCGCGCAGCGGTGATTCAGAGCAAAGTCAAGCGAAACTGCGAGAGGAACTCCCCGGGCGGACGACGCGATTGCGCCTCGTGCCAACTCTCGAGCCACGGCCGCCGCGATCTGCGGTCCACTTGCGTGACACTTCGAGTTTCCTTCCTTGCCCAAGGATTCGCACAGATATTCGCACCAAAAGTCGCGAACAAGAGCAGCGAAATAATTTTATTATTTCGCGCGTGTCTGTCGTGATCTCCCGCACATCCTCGGCACTGATGGCGTCGATAATCCAAACGTGTGTCAGAGGTAACGCGTGTCAGAGTCAATCGCGTCCCGCAAAATCGAGGTCCCGCGAGAGAAAGAAAAAGTGCACTATTTGCGGGTTGTTGAACCCGACCGAAAAAGATCACTGCGAGAGAGAACTATCGGCGATACCGCGAGCGAAGAAACGGCGCGCGTGCGAACAGAGAGATATAGAGGGGCCCGGAAGAGAAAAAAGACGGCGGGCGCGCGCGCGGAGGAGCGCCCGATGTGAACGCGTCGCGCGGCCCAAACTTTTTGGGGCAACCGATCGCGAGAGCGCGCGGGCCATGCCACGATCCGCCAAAGTTGTGGATCCGCCGTCGCGCTGCCGGTAGTGGTGGCACCGGTGACCTCGATACGAACCGAGGCCCCCCAATCCCAACGCCCAATGCCAAAAAACCGACGTGCGTGCGTGTGCGCGCGTCAGGAAACTTTCACTCTCTCGAACGCTCCACGCGCGCGACACGAACAACAGCCGGCCATCCTTCGGGAAGTCTGGAGGGATTTTTTATTTTTTTTTTTTCGAGTTACAGAATTTTTATCGACACGTAATGAGGGAAATAAAAATTCGATGTTATTCGAGCGACTTCGGACCGCGAGTACACACGTACACGTTTCGCGTGTTACGATGATAAGGAAATTATTAATGAGATAAGCGGGAACAAAATATTTGACTCTTGTGCGAGAGACTTTCTCTTCTCTCTCTCTCTCTCTCTCTCTCTCTCTCTCTCTCTCTCTCTCTCTCTCTCTCTCTGTCGAGGAGCTCATTTGATCAATCAATGAATCGACATTTAAGAAGAAATATGTACACACACGGTATAAATTTCGGAGATAAAAATTTTAGAAGTGACACAAGCTGATTTTCGTGCAATATCAGTTTTTTTCTTGTTGACGTCGAGAGAAATTCAAGAAGTTGAATTAAAAATAGTTTCGCACGTCAGTCTCGGATGAATGAGAAAACACGATATAGTCCGGTGACAAATTGATACGATATTGAAAAGAACGAAGGTCAAGGATGGCGAGACAAGATGGAACTTCCGTGAAGACAAAGTGATTCCGAAGAACCGGTAATTTTACGATCGTGACTCTATGCGGAATCATCGATCGATATAGATATCGCAATCAATTCTGAAGTTGTTTTTGGTAAATGTTTTTCATCGACATATATATACGTAAATTCCAATACGTTGAGAGAAATCGAATTGTGCAATTCGAAAAAAAAAGAGATTTTAAAATTTCATTTCACAGTAGTCGCATTTCGAATCTCCCGATGATCTCGCCTCGAATTTCATCTTGTCAAATATCTGCGAGTTATTGTTCTTATATTTACTTGAATTTGTCCTCCTTGTGTATAATGTACGAGTAATTACGTGTACGTCGTCTCCAAATCCTTGAGCGTGAAGAACTAAATTCCGAATATGGAAACAACGAGCTCGCGAGCGAGCACTTTCGATTCAGTGTTTTTTCTTTCTTTTTCTTTTTTTTTCTTTTTTTTTTTTGTTCTTTTTATTGCGATTTCACTCTCGATGGCGACTCTTGCGCGATAATATCGAGCGTGTGCGTTCCTCACACGGAAGATGGTCCATCGTGCAGGGGGCCGGAGTGAAAGAGGGACACACACGCGCGCGTGCAAACACGGCCGGACCGCTCGTCGAGTGTTTCACTTTTATTCGATAAGAAAGTAACGAAAGTCGTGCCGATGAAAGTTTCGGGTTCGCCCTCGGTGGAAGGCGACGGTGACGACCCAGATGGACGGACACCTCTTTGAAAGTAAAAGTAAAAGAGCCCCAGGACTTTGCGGCGTCCCGTCCACAAAACCGAGAAGTCGATCCTTGCATCTTAATCCTTTGTATTTAGCGAGAGCCTTGTACGTCGGAGCTATCTCAACTAGGTCGTGCGTTAAATTACGAAACCGGCGATATTGGACGCGTTCGTTCGCCGCGTCTTTCACTTTAAAGATATATTTTTATCGATCTTATGCGAATGTAAAAAAAAGAAACATTGGATTTTTTCTTTATTTATTGCGTCACGTTGACGCGCGCACGCTACACGTTTATAATTCTTTTCATTTACAGAAGAATTGTAGGTCATAGATGTATAGTCTCTCTTTAATAACACGTGAGAAATGTATTCTCTCTCTTTTTTTCCTCTCTTCTTTTTTTGCGCTGCACCGACCGCACGATACCGGTTTTCGACGGAACGATGCCATCTTACAGGAAGATCGAACTCGGTGAAAACCGTGTCCTTCGGGGAACAGGGTTGCGTTACGTCACGATCCGCGTGCGGATCTTTTTATTGCCGTGCAATTCGGGTCTGAATACAGCCGCGATCCGACACGGGCTCTCAGAGATGAACCGGTGAAATCCTCGAAGGAAATATTTCTGCACGAGCGAACCCGTCAAATATCGACCGAGAAATACGGCGAGTTTTCAGAAAAACGAGAGGATTAAACATATTCTTAGATTGTGATGATGAGAGCGCAAATTTTCAAATTGCCATTTGTTCTATTTCGAACACAATTGAGATTCACGAGAAAACGCAAATTCGCATTTGAATATTCAAATAAATATCACATTTATGTGAGTGTTGCGCGCGCTGAATACGGAAAACGTAATAATTATTCGAAGAAATATGAATGTTTCAAGGACCCCTATTTGCAAAATTTATATTTTGGCATTTCGCAACGTCGACATAGATGCGCACAATCTTTTTTTTTTGCCGACTTTTTATCGTACGCTTCAAAAAATAGTTGCACACATAAATAATTTTTTCTTCTCGCACAAAAACTGATACTCCAATCATAATATCCATTTCGCGATCTGTGCGTAGCCTTCGGCCAGCATATTTTATTCTCAGGGCAACTTCCGGTATATATGAGGTTTTGTTCGAAATAATTCTCGAATAGACGAGACACATTGAAATTGCATTTCTCTCTCTCTCTCTCTCTCTATTCTTACACACGTCAAGTGTATGATAAGATCTACTTTTTTGTGCTAATTAAACGTTTTATTTACCTCCTGGTTTTTGCCACACTTTTTTTACATCTTTATTTTATAATCACAGTTCCCTAATGTTGTCAACGCAAATAAAATGCGTGAAAAAAGTTTGCCTTCACACTAATCTTTTTTTTTTTTTTCCTATTGTCCATAGGTAAAGACATTACTAGTCATATTATTAAACAGTTTTGATATTGAAAAAGAATTTATTCAAACGCGAACATGGAAAATCAGTCCGGGAAAATTTTGCGAAACTAAATAAATAACAATTGCCGTCGATTTGTAACAAGCGCGGGGAGATCGACTTTCCGTCGAACAAGCGGAAACTCGCGGACGGGATTTTCCGAGAATTTTCCTTCACGGGTGTTCTAGAAGGAGAATCGCGGCGCGGTCGGTGCATTCGTTCGTGGCGGTGTGGGCAGTGCTACAGTCGTTCGTACCAGCACACACTCTGTGAGCGGTCGGCCATGGCATACTTACTAATGTCAATCACACCGGCAGGCATGCACCGCCGGCCTGTACGTGTTTGTATGTGTGCATGGCGCGCGCGACACAGAATATGTTCCGCGACGAACTCCGTTCGCGGATTCCTCGACTAGTTTTTCGGACCCTTGGGTTTTCCTCCGAGCGGCGTTTCGGTGGACAAAACCATAGAAATGCAATCTCTTCCCGTATCTTCTTTGTTATTTGAATATCGCAATAATTAAACAATATTAAAATTATAAAATTATAAAATTCGATACTTCGTCGAAGTTGAATCTAACAAAAACCCGGAGAAAAGAAATTAATTTTATAATTTATTCAAATTTTTTTGGTGTTTTAAAATGATCGATACGAAGATTATCGATAATTTTATATATTTTTCTTATTATTATGTTACAAATATCGACTAGAAATCGATAGAGGGAATTCTGTGTCACTCGAACACCCTGTATAGAGCGCGCGCGAGCGCGATGAGGCTCGAATCCCCGCAGCCTTTTGGCCTTTAACCTCCCCCCTCTCCCCGCGATTTCCTCGATCATCGATATCTCGGGCAAAGAGAGAAGAGGAGTTGCGTCAGTAGCTCTGAACTTGAGTACCCTTACGGCGCGCGCGAGGAATTGAAAGGCGTCTCTCTTTTTTTCTCTCCGGGAACGGTGTCGACCGTGGTCGATAAAATAAAAAAACGGTGCCGCTGGCCGCGAGAGATCTCACTGAAAAATTGTCGGTCATTATCTCTCCTCCGCACACGCTCTCCGGGAATGTTCTCGATCTTGATTCACGATAAGACGACTAAGCGGTGTCGCGTGGGTATACAATTATCGTGTGATTTACTTGTCGGTATTGCGGAATACTGCTCGCGCGCGCGACTCGGTACTTGAAAAAGGAAGAAAAGAAAAACAAAAAACAGATCGAGATTAATCTTCAAGCGTGCAAATCCCGTAACTTCGTTTGCTCTGTATTTAATTCAAATTACTGACGTGAAACGTGCTGTGCGATAAATAAATGTCTCTATTCTAATGTTCTATTCACGTACACGCATTTGACGCCAAGCAGAGACGCGAGTGAGTAACCAAGTCGCAAGACGACGATGTGTGCGCGACCGACGACGTTTGCGTAACGAGGTTTCCGATTTTTGCACGACATTGTAGCGAAATTTATTACGCGATCGTGCAACGCGCTCGTTTGGCAGCTTCGTTAGCGTCTTGATAATTGTCGGCGCGTGAAATTTATATACAGGTGTATATTTTAGTTGCGGATATAAATTACGCGCACGCCATCACCACAGGAGTCGACTTGCGTAACCGGACGAAGTCCGCAAAGCAATGGACGGCTTTTGTCGGATGTTCGAAAGAAGACGAACGCGACATCGCCGATACATCGATCGCGTTTTCCCGCCACGTTTCGTTTCGGCGCGGCGCGATTTTGCCAGCAGCTGGCAGAGAAACGTCGTGTCAACAAAAGCGGTCAGCCTCGAAAAACACAGCCGCCGCCGATAGGCAATCTTCGCGGACGCGACTCGACGCCAATAACGTTTTCCGCATTGTTTCACCAATGGCGCACTATTTTTGCGCTCACCTTGTTCGGGGCGGCAAACAACACCGGTGATGTATCAGAATGCCGCGAGAGAGAGAGAGACGTTCGCGCTTTAGACACGTTTCGCGGAACGTATAAAGTTAACGAGAGATTTTGTATATAAATAAAACTACAATTATTTATAGCCACGGTAATAACTTCTCTCCGTTCAGAGAATTCTACTGTTTTAATATAATAAAAAAAAAAAAGTAACACCGTTATATATAAAATATGCTTTTCAAAATAAATTAAGTCTTGAAGATACAACATTATTATTATATTAAAAAAAAAAACAATCTCTAACGCAACAAGTCTCGTTGCGTGCGTCAACGCTATTTACTCGACGCTGAATCTCCCTTGTGCATTTCAGCACTGATGTGCATGCACAATTCGCGTCATACATAATCCAGAATAAACGCGTTTACTCTGTAAATGCCGTAAATGCAGATTGCGGCTTCGCGCAAATTGCTGCGTTTAAGCCCGACGCACAGGATATATCCCTTAAATTTGTCAATACTCTCAATGGCTCTCGCGCCCCACGTAATATATGCCGTGATATATATTTTCCATTGAAATTGGAAACGAAATCTTTGATTATCGATAAAAATCGAACAGAACGCCTTCTTCTTCGTAGGGGGACCGCGCGCTTTTGAGATTCATTTGTTCGTTAATGCCTCGCAGACTGTGATCTTCATAGTTTTCTTTAGATTGAGCGTGATTGCATCTAATATCCGTAAGATGATTCGTCTTCGCTGGCCGAGCCGAGCCGCGGTGAGGCCACTCGACGTCCATGAGAATCGACCTCAGAGGAGTGTCGACATTGCGAATCACGTTGATCGCTCGCCATACATTATCCGCGATAAACAATCATCCGGTAGAAATAGTCTTGCGATTCGGCCGTGACAGGCAGCTCTCGATCGAATCGACGTGATTTTTCGCGACGCTATCGTCGCCAGTACGACTCACTTCTCGCGAGTTTGCTACGCGTGAATGTGTGTGTGTTGCTCTCATTAACAAAAACCGTCGTTTACATCAGTTTTCCGCTTAAGAGAGCGATTCGTATCGTTTCTTCGATATCGCGGCGTATGTTTTCGACGTATCAGTAGCACGCTCGACAGCAAACACTGTTGTAAGTGTTTTTCCAACGCGCTGATAACTCGGCGTTCATCCTTATCGCGTTCTTAAACGAAACGAAACCTTCCTAAGGGGTTCGAACATTACATCATTCACTAAATTAATCTCTTCTCCATCTCTAGCGTCGGTTAATTAAGTAACGCACGCCATTCTTTTCTGCCAAACAACAAGCCATTGTATACTTTTTTAATTAGCCTAATGCGTCCACTTGCTTCTTGCAGCGAGGCAAGCATTTTTGTATTTTTTTACAGCATTAAGTTGCAATTATTATTTATAATATTGTGTAAAAATTAATTTCCATTGAGTGATTTGTCATTGTGTTAAAAACGAGAAAATTCTCTGATGAGGCAGTAATAATTCCAAGTGTTGGATTAAAAGCTACTTGAAATCTTAATTCTTTGTGTACAAACATGGATCTCTCAGACCCACTCAAAAATTGCGTATCGGTGTCTCTAGTAAAAATTAGTTTTTTAAAAAATATTGATTTTTCACGGACATATTTTATTTTAAATCGTCTTACACCCAATCTCAGACCCAGTCTGTATAACTCGTAGATCATTTTTTATACAGTAGGTCTGTATACGAAGGGTTAAATTTCATTCGAGTTCATATTTTTGAAGAAAGTTCATTGACAGCGGAACCGAGAGACTTGTTACGTCGAGCTACTCTTCCCACACATAAAAACAATAATGCGTTTAAGTCAAAAAAAAAAAAAAAAACATGTGTTGACCGGCGATTTCGGATGCCGGTCGCGAAATCGCACACAAATGAGAATTCGATTCGCGCTAACGTGTGCGCATTCGATCGTACAAGTGTGTCGCGATTACTGGCGAGTATATTTAGTTTTAGATTGACATAGGTCGAGGAGGAGAACAAACTGCTGAGCTGTTATCTGTTTTTCTACGCACGTGGCCTCTATAAGTCGGGATCTAGCCGGTTATAATCGGCGACGCCGATTAAATTTCTGAAGCGCTTAGTGAAGAGATCGCGACAACGACGACGTCGCGTTCTTTTCGGAGACCGAATCGTCGCGCGAATTCCGAAAACGCGCGACGACGACGACGCGACGAGCGCTATTTATTTCACTCTCGCGACTGGTCTCGCCGCGGTGTATATACACTTTGCCGTGCGAGCGAACGCTATAGGTACTTCGTTTCCGTTTTTCCTCCCTCTCTGCCGCCGCTGCGGGGCAGTTACGTCGAGCTGCGCTTTTGTTACGCGGCCACTTCTCCCCCGTTTATACTCGTAAAACGTGACTGTTACGCGCGGAAACGAGCCCGGCGCGAAGCTGCCGATGAAGTGTCGGCGAATAACGATGATGAGGGTTTTATTTCCCGCGCGCTCACTACCGGAGATTTTAAATCGTATTATTTTCGAAAATATATTATTATTCCGAGAAACGACGCGGCAAACGCGTACACACTTTTGGAAATTTCCTCCTCGCTTGAGATCGCGCGCGAGATCTTTGTACGAGAGCGCCGGGCTTGACTGACTGGGATGAAATTCCAGCTTTTGCTTCGTTAAGTAGGTCAAAGGTCAGACGATTTCTAACTAAAATTTCAGTATCTAGACGAAGCGAGTCTCTCACGTTAGTCTCAAATTATTCGACAAAGAGAAATAGCAACTTCCATTTATAGTTTCTTTTCAAAATTTCGAACGTGTTTATTTCCACTCGAAGAGACGGAAACCAAATTAATTTTACGTCATTTGATACATTTTTAATAAAAAAAAAAAATCTGAAGAAGCAATCGCGTTGAATACATCATCATCCGTACGCATCCACACACACACACACATGTAATTAGTTTGTCAGACGCCGGCATTTCAGACTTTGAACTCGCGAAGAAGGTCGATTATAGAATCGATTGTGTAGCCGCGTTGTTTCAACGAACGCCAATTAAGCGGCGAATAGATTTTCGAAGCGATACAAGCCGCTCACTCTTAGCGGCGCCGATGACGATCCGAGGTCCTCGACGGAGATAGGCCGTGGTTAATAATTGCCCTCGTGTGCGGTATCGCGTGTTACGTGAGTGGTTCGCGCAAAGACGAACGGTGGGTGGGCGGTGGTGGTGGTGAGCGCGTACATACGTACGTACGTGAAGAACGTCATGCACTTGTATATACCGTGATGTAGAGTTTGCGCCCGACCTATCTCAACCTCCGTCATTGTGAGAGGGCGAACACCGACAGAAGGTTAGACTATGTTGGCGAGAACACAACGTCGCGCGTTCATTCGTCCGCGAAGAAACAGCCGTTTCTTCCGCGGCGTTTCCCCCAGGCCGTCTATCGCAAAACCGGAGCCGCCGATTCGTTTTTGTTTTCGACATGCAACGAAGAGATAAAGTGATTTCGTTTTCAAAAGTTTATTTGAAAGATTGCGGAGATATTTATTTTATTATTACGTAGATAAGCGGTAATTAATCCTATAAACCCTGACATTTAACGCGCGTTCGACGCGCGACTTTTTACTAGTTAAATTAGTTGCAAAAAAACTTGTAAAAATTCATGGGGCTTCTCAACATTCTAAATTAAGGAAACAACATTAGTGTTTTGTTTTTTTTCTTTAAAAAAACAATACACAAAAGATCTCTCATTTTTAAAAATCGCTCGGACAATTTCAGGAACTTACAGGATCAGGATTTAAAAAAATTCATTATTCGCGAAATATATTTCTTTTTTTTTTTTTTGTTTTTACTAAAATAAGTCGCAAAATAATAATCGTTTAACACGGAAATTGATCTGTTATGCAAATGACGGTCGACGATGTATGTTCCACATACGTGTGTCTCACACGTTGTGTCAAGCATGTCACCGCGGCAAAGTCAGAGGTTGTGTTATTTGTGTGTCGTAATTAAGGTATATAGAGATCCCTGGTTCAATAACTAGTTGCGAGTATCCGCACAAGCTCGATGCCAAACACAATTTGGCCTGATTGATCCCACGTCTCATCGACACTATGTCGTAAACATAAGCCGCCACTGTAAACGCTAATTCTGCTGAATAAGCGGTTCAGTGAACACCAAATGTAACGTAAGGGCATTTAACTGGCCGGCGCTTCCCAGTCGGTTTTGGTGGACAATTTAAAAACGCGTGAGAAAAACAAGTTTTACACAATTTTATTTGTTAATATTATTAATCGATATTCTAACGGCGATAAAAAATGATTTTTTTTTGTTAGATTCCGGCGGAGGGAGAAAGAAGAGGCGATTAAGATTTTTTTTTAAGTTCAGATTTTGCCGTCGCGCAATTTTCGGCGCAATTATACGCGAGGCGTTTCTCTCGTTAAAGGTCGGTCCTTCACAAGTTCGCCTCGTCCGCGCGCGCAATTCATACATAAATTCACGGCCTATGTGTACGTGTATCATGGTCACCGAGAAAATTACAAACTGCGAGTAAAATCAGTCGCGAAATTAGAACCTCCATGAACCACCGCTCATCCGCCGGAATAACTTCTCGAGTTTGCATAATACACGGTTTCTCTCGTGCTTCGGCGCGCCGGAGAGCCCGGAGAGTTTCTTATCGCGCCAACTCGCGACTCTCTCGTGGCAATTTAACGCCGACGGTATTGAAACAGGCAGTTCCCAGCATCTTGATTAACGCCGCGCAAACGTATCGCTTTGCACAATCACATACGCTTTTAACGTCATTATCGAATTTGTATATCCCCCGGCTTATTATGTTTGTATCATCAAGAGAATTCGCGTATTATATTATACATATTATTAAGACGCTATCGCGCGCACAAAAATAAAAACATAATTTATTCGTCGCGTCCCGTTAGCCTGTTGAAAAACTCGAAGGACAAATCTTGATTTGTTACACGAAGATTCAATTTCGGTTGTATTTAATTTACGTATTTTATTTACGATTAGCAAACCTCGACAAAAGAAAGAGGAAAAAAAAACCCAACGCGCAACGTAAATCTTCAATTTTCGTTAACAAGTTTTTTTTTTATTGCGAATCAATTCATATCATTAAATATCAAATTTGACAAATATAAATATGTATTTGCTTTTTATAAACACACTTGTTTCACATAAGTAAACTTGACAAAACAAAACAAAATATATACGATGTTTTTATATATTTAATGACCCGATATGTTTACAGACATTTTTCAATGTCACACACGTGTTCACCGACTAATAATAGATAAAACTAATAAACTCTTATGTAATAATATCTTGAATGAGGCGATGACAAAAAAACTTTCTCTTTCTCTCGCTGTTCTTTCTCTAACGATCTGTTTACCGATCGTCTGCGCTCGCATCACGCAACATCCACTCGTGCTCGTTTACGCGAGCGTAAACTCTCTCTACTTCCTCGATCGCGGAACGAAGTATATTTAGGCGCCTTCAGACGCCCCTCGCGTCCTTCGCCGCGGTTTGTCAAACTAATTCACACAAATTTCGGCCTGCCGGAAGAAGTTACGATCGACCTAGACCTTTCAAGCGTCGCACGCACCGCCCGCAATTTGCATCTCGTTAATGCACATTTTTTCACGCGCACTCTCGATATGACACACGACTTGTTTACGCAGCCAGATATCTCGTTCACTGGTTTTTTTTTTTTTTGTTTTTTTTGTAAGCTACTGCGCGATGAACGAAGTTTCCTAATTCGAAGGCCGTTGCTGACGAGTTATCGTAACTCGTTAATACATCGAGACGTATCTTCTCTTTTGAGAAACGGGAAACTTGTTTCGAAAAAAAAAAAAAATGTTTGCGCATTAAATTTCTACGACATTCAACATATTTGTTCTACTTTGCATTTCTCATATTCACGTCGTACTTACAAAATGCGAATGTGTGAAATTTATCGCGGATTTTATTACATAGCACAAAAAGCGCGCGCTATTATAAATTCAACGTAAAATACAATGTTGTTCATTGGCGGGGTAACGTTGCAATATCATTAAGTGTCACGTGCGAGTTTCAATAAATTTTGCGAAACTTGTCGCAGAGAGAGAGACACGAGAATATTTTATAAATCATTTAATTGCTTCTCTAATATAAAGTGCGACGTGAATCGTATAATTTTACATATATTTGTGACGAAAAACTTGTTGTATTTTATCTCAACTATATCCATAAATACCCGACTACTGAAATTTCTATTTACACGTTTATTGTTTTTGTGTATTTGTTTATATCGTATCGAGATAACACACACACACACACACTCTCTCCAACAGATTACACATCCGTTAAATTTATGTTTTTACGTTACTTACATTTTTTTTCGCTTAAGACATCCGAGGTACGAAAATCGTGGCTGCCAAGAGCGCGGTTTTCTCGCGGACAGATGTTGCCCCGACGAGGGGGGAAGGTGATTGTCGTCGGGGGATGATCTCGCGATCGCGGTGTCGGATAAAATCGTCCGTTTCGTGATATCACCGTTTCTGAACATTCACACGCACAGATTTTCACTTCGGAAAAACTCCCGATTTCTATTCGAAAACGCGTCTCCGCCGTCTGGTTCGTTTGCGCATCAGACGTTCGCACGCGCACTTGTTCCTCATCGGGATAATTCCGATACCATGCGACACTGTCGGCGCTGTCAATGTGTGTGTTTCAATGTGTGTCACAATCTAAACAGATATAATTAGACACCATCACGATCTTTATTGGCTGATATTGTTTGTTGTTGTTGTTATTTTTTTGTTTTTATCTTTATACCTAACCAATAAAAAAAAGACTGAACTACCGAAAGTATTATCTCTCTTCAGAGAGCGAACGCGAAGCAATAATTAAACAATCGCGACGCGCTTTTGTGAGATCTATAAATAATTGATAAATAATTATCTCTTTTGTTTATCTCTTTGCAGATAAATCGGACGTCTCGTTTGAACAGACGGAAAGGCAGTGGAACGAGCACTGAGCACCGGGCGTATAATAATATCAGTAAGTCGATTTTTTTGTCTTTTGTCACGATATAGAAACGGTAACACACAGCTCGTCTCTCTGTTACGTCGTGTTCATCCTCGGTTTTCCGTTTTCGGTACCGATCCGGTAGTTTATTCCTTTTCTTTCCACGATTTTCCCGCTTTCACAATTCGCGGGAATTATCGACCGCGTGCGCGCGGTTTCGATCGGTTTCTACCACGACACTGTACACAAACGTCTCGATCCGCTCTTACTCTCGTTAATACTAGGTGTGTTAACCTTGGTGCGATTTCTTGCCGCTTTCGATCGGCTCTTCGCTCTTCGATCTCGCGAAGAATTGTCGTGACGACACTCCGCAACGTGTTTTCCAATCAATCGATATACCGAGCGCACAACTGACTCGGCGACCGCACATTTGATCGCTTCATTAAATCGATATCTCGAGTCCGTTTACGCAGATGACGCCTTAATTCATTCACGCATCAATGTTATCACCGACACATTATCACGTGACACGTCTTCTCTCGTTGATCAATGAGCGCTGCGCGATTATCGCGCGATGTTTCACGATTGTCGAGGACGCGAACTTCCACACGCGTCGTGCGTGTTGAGACTCGCGTAGAACGATCGGATTTCCTTTCTCGGGAACTTTTCGGAGAGACTTCTCGCGCGCTGTGATCAACTTTTCCGCTCAACGAGATCTTCAATCTCGATCGCGAAGCGGTTCTGTGTCTCTCTCCTCTTGCAAGTCCCGCGGTTAATTCGAATCACTTCTGCGTTTACTCTTTATCTGCGGGATTGGCAGTGGTGTCTCGTTTAAATTTGTCAGATGCGGCAGTGTTTTGTGTCACACGAGAGAAAACCTTCGTGGCGTTCGATTCCCGCCGTGCTCCATCCAGTCTTTTTCTCTCGCTGGGCTCGCGCGCCGTTTTCGGAACGCGTTGATCCTGCGCGCATGCCCGACCCGGAAAAGGACCCCCGTGTGTGACTTTGGCCGTGGTCGTCGACGTTGTTCCTCCGCGGGGGCGAAGAAGAAATCACGACGGAAGAGGGAGAGAGAGAGGAGCTTTCGATCGCTCAAACGCTTCAGGTTTCGCGTTTTAATTGGTGGCAGTGTTTTTGTTTCGAGATCAGAGAGATTGGCGGTGGGTCGTTTTTTTACGCTGCCGGCGCGCGTCTGGACGTCATCATTCGCCGTTGATTCAAACGACGTGCGGAGAAATTAATCCGCGTGCCGCCGCAGTTAGTCCGCGTTACTCTGTATGCACATGGCGCGGCGTTCCGAAGCGGGACGAGCGCGTTTAGACGTAGATGGATGGAACCGAAGAGAGAGAGAGAAAGATAGAGAAATACAAGCCGTGCACACGAGGGACGGAGAGAAAAACAGAGAATCGCGCGGCGCTGAATAATTCTCGCTCGATGGCACTTCCGGTTCGAGAGTTAGCGCACTTTCTCTCCTCGGCGACGCGAGCGAGTCGGACACGGAGCGTTTTCTTGTTTCGCGACTCCGTTTCTTGACCGATCGATCGGAAATCAAACGAGGATCTCGAATTCGGAGCGAGAGGAAAAGGAAAGGGGGGGGGGGAAGATCCGGCCGAAAACTTCCCGAATTCGCGCGCCGGTGAATCAGCGGATTGCGACGCGCGCGTTTGATATCCTCTTGCGAATTTAATGATCGGCCTCGTTACAGAGAACACCGCGGGTTGACGATCGCGTGTCGCGAGGGCAACGTCCGCAGCCGATAATTCTAGAATTGGCCGAGTGTGTGCTTCGATCTCCGGCGGTGCAACACCGCCACCTTCTCCCCGACTCCGCGGGGCAGTGTAGCGCAGCAGTTGGACTCGCTCCTCCGCCTCATGCACCACCTCCTCCTCCTCCTCCTTCTCCTCCTTCTTCACCGACCTTCCGAATTGGCGCGCGGCACTCCGTGACCTCCGCGGATAAAGTGGAGCGAGGGATTCGACCGGGTTCGTCGGTGTGTGCGGACGTCACACTCGTGTCGGGTGGCGCGCCGAAACCGGGCGGCAGGTTGTCGTAGGTCACACACGCACACACAGACACACAGACGGCGCGCACACACGCGCGTATACGCACGTAATACACACGTACACACAGACACACGCGAACGGTTAGGTCGCTTGGCGCCTCTCGCGCGGGGAGAACCGGCCGCTTCCGGTTCCTCTCTTTCTCTCACTCTGTCCGGTTCTCTCCCTCTTCTTCTCAGCGCACGCACACGTGGGGATTCGCGCGTCGGGATCAGGTGTGCGCCGCGGTCCACTGTGGGGGGTACACGGGGGGAGAGAGAGAGAGAGACAGAGAGAGCGGATCGAAATTTCGCGGGATCGATGCCGATCGTCGATGGCCACGTTCGTGCTCCGGATCCTCGGGTTTTACCACTGGGTTTCTTCGGTCGTCGCGATACGATTCAACGTGATTCTTCTTCGTCGTCGTCGTCGGGCCGCGTGCGTGCGCTCCCGCCGCGCGGACGCGTCCTTCGTGTGCGTGTGCTGTACGCGCGTGTACGCGCGCGTGCATGAAACGCGTGTCACCGCCGTCGTGCCGAGAGGAAGGTGTAAAGCACGCCGGAGTGTGTGTCGAGCTGAGTTGGCTTCGACAAAGTAGGGCGACGACTGGGACAGCGGCCACGGGCACCGGCGCTGCCTCGCTCGCGCTCACCGCGACGAGCGAAAACCCGCGGCGCTCCGCGCGGTGGAGGAGCCTGTGGAAGTGGAAGAGAGAACCCTCCTCGTAAACGCGCGCGCTGCGCTCGCAACGTTCTCCAGTAGGGGAACCTCTGACGCGCCGCGCCGCGCCGCCATCCGTGCCCGAGTCGTTCGCATCGCGATTCCTCTCTATCGCGCTATCTATTCGCGCCGCGGAAAAGTCCCCGCGTTTTGATGCAATTCGAGGAGTAAATCACGACATAAGAGCTGCGACTATATTTTGATACGGGCCCGATAGAGAGATCTTTTGCGCTAACGAGCGTGATTTTTATTTTTTTGCGCGATAGCATACAGCGAAATAAATAATAAAATAAATAATAAAACTTAACTGTTAAATATTGCAATAATATACGGCAGATATAATTTTTACAGAGAAATGTCTGTTCTCTTATGAAATTTTCTGCAGTTTGCATTCCGTCTCATGAAATATTGCGTTTCTACATCGCGACCTTCCCCCTTTGCTAACGCGGACGATGCTCCATTTTCGCGGTTAACTGGTCGGCGCTCGCTCGATTATCGAGCCGTTCAATAAGGCTGCATTTAACTCTGCGAAAATTGCCGCTCGCTATCTCCGCGAGCGTCTTCTTCTTCCTCCACGTTTGATCGCGAACGAGAGATGTCTCGTTTATTGATCGATTTTCGATGCACACGGCTCGTTCCTTGGTTATTTAATTATTACGACTATTCTAAATGTAACATTTCACAGTCTTGCGTCAGTTCTCAACGTATGCGCTCTGATTTGCACCGATTCTTTCCGAGCAAATCTCTGGCAATTCCATTTTTTTTTTTGTTTTTATTAATAACGCACAATATTTTTACGCTCGCGAGAAAAACATGATCACGCGTGTGACTCGCTACAGCGAGTATCAGTTTATTCGCGCGTAAAAAACGATTTGCTATGAATAGCAAGAAATTAGTTACTGTATGACCGGCAAGAAAAATTTGCTAACCCTATTAAAATTTTTAAAAAGTTAATTAAAGGTGAGAAAAGGCCAATATGGAGTCCAAAGCACGGTAATTGGTGTGCGATGTGTATGTATATTAGTTTA
>QVOA01014116.1:0-12868 GCA_014825685.1 Pseudomyrmex cubaensis
ATATATATATATATATATATATATATATATATATATATATATATATATATATATATATATGTATATGTGTGTGTGTGTGTGTGTGTATGAAATCTATATGTGTATATATAATTTATAGACAAAATCCCGCGTAATTTTAGCAAGACAAATTGTTTGTGACAAATTTGATCGCAAATATCGCTTAGTTTGAAAACATATTATAAATATAAAGTCAGTCAATGCAGAAATTAGCTACGTAGAAAGACTTGCAATATAATCCGTTATTATCGCAAACTTGTATACTAGCGATTGTAAGGCTATGTAATTCCGCGAACGAACGAATCGGCGGAAACGCAACAACATGGTGCGGCGCGGTGCATTATTGCGACACGTAACGAGAAATATTAGCAGAGATTAACGATCGGCATTGCGCGCACTTGTGCTCGGATGACGTATAGCTCGCATTGGCGCGGAGCTGTAAGTCGACCAGAAGTAGCAAAGAGTAAATGAGGGTTGCATGTCATTTGTCCGACGGTGGTAATGCCGCCGCCGCCACAGCCGCACGGCATTATTCAGGCAAGAATTTCTCTTCTTCTTCTCTCTCTCTCTCTCTCTCTCTCTCTCTCTCTCTCTCTCTCTTTCTCTCTTTCTATAAATAACTATTGGGGTTGAAGCAATTGTACATACTCTCGTTTCAATGGCACAAACAAAAAGCCAAGGTCTATAATTATCGTATAATTCGTATAAAAATAACGTTATTTTAACATATTTTCGCACGCGCGACATCTCTCTCTTAAATTTTCTATATTCGGAAGATATAAAAGGATTATCGGGAGGAAATGTTGAAATATTTTAACGTCACGAAAATGCGGTTATAATATGTATCGTAAAACTTGCATTTTCTATAACATACTCACGTTTTAGTTTTTATAAACAATCTGAAAGCGTTTTTTAACGCAAACATAAAAAGTTTGTGAAAGTCGCACTCTCTAATATTTTCACTTAAAAAAGAAAATACTATCTTAAGAAAAAAAAGTGTAATTAAAGAGCATATACTTGCTGGAGAAAAAGCGTATAAAAACGAAAAGTAAAAATTGTTACAAAAATGTGCTTTATTCAAACTAAATTAATCAATTTTTTGGAAACTAATAAAATTTTTTCAATTTGTGCACATTCTAAACTTTCTTTAATTAAAATAATCGCTTTCTATTTTTTTTGCACATATAAATCACAACATGAGAACAAGTGAGAAAACCTTTGAAATTCGCGGCACGATATTATTTGTGACAATCAATTGCAACTATAATACATTTCCTGTATTTATAGCAATTGAGTTGGGATTACAACGGTTTTCCAATAAACACGTCGAATTACTCTCGTGTATCGACGCGCTATTCAGCTTTGCAGCTTACATTGTTCAATTAAATATCGATCGCTTTTACAAATCAAAATGCAAGAAAGTGTTTAATAGTCGACATAATGAGCTTTTACTATCTTATCGAAGAAGTAAGTTTTCTCTGCAAGTTATCGAATGCGGAATCTAGGACCTGAGAAGGAGATTGTGTGGGAGTTCGGTATCCGAGGTAATAAGCTTCTCCAGGAACTATGCGTTGCAGCATTAGCAGAACCGACGGCGGGTGGGCGTTCTGGAATTTTTGTTTGTTTAACGGAATGTCAGAAATTAAAGTTCGTCAAAGCGCGCGAGGATTTAAAACAGTTAATAAAATTTCTGATACGTGCTTCTCATATCAATTCGAAGATTAGCAGTTACAAGCGAGAGTTTGCGCAAATAATTATAACATAAATAATTTATAAAAAATCAATGCTTTTTAGCTTTTTTTTACAATCTCAGTTATTTGCAAAATCAAAATTGTGAGATAAAATCCTTTAATTGCTCGTTTGATCTTAATTAAATTTTCTCAAGCATAGATCTTGTTTTCTTTATAAAAATCCAGAGAGATACCTAATATAAAATTACATGGATACTAACTGTCTTATAAAAAGAAGATAACTATTTTATTACATAAGTTTTTTATTTTCTCAAAAATTTAGTGAAAATAATATTTACAATTCCTAATGAGCATGTGTAAAACTAATTAGACCAAATTTTATTTGGATATTAGAATATTCGTATAACACTTGAATATTCAAACATGTGACTATTTGAATTAGAGCTAAAATTTAGTTATTGAATTATTTTGTATTTCTCAGTGAATCAAATCTAAACAAAAATTTGCAGTAGAGTATGCAAAACAAAGAGCAGAAGAGAAGAATAAATTGGTACTATTGATTTGTTTTAGCGCTCAAAGTGGATGAGCCAAGATATCTCGAGTGTCAGCTTGTACACATACCGAGTGATTTGCAATGATTCGACCTATCACATTCACACCTCGTTCTAATAAAAACTGCCGCGACAAACTCACAAGTCAATAAGCTCTGCGTTTTAAAGTATTTCTTTCTCCCTTCTCCTCTTTCTATCCTCTTCTTTTTTTGTTCCATTCTTTCATTATTTTTTCTCTCTTCTTTCTTCTTTTTCTTCTTCTTTCTTTTTCTTTCTTTCTTTCATTTCTCACTTTAACAGTTATTTCTTCTCAAGAGGCCACGCAAATATCTTACTTCATATTCACTCGATGTAGCATTGTTCTGCATTTAATATAACTATTAAACGTGTTATATGAAATGTATTATTTAAAATTAGTATTTAAAAAAATACGATATTTACGTAAAAGTATGTTACCAGCATGTAAAGACATTATCTGTTCTCCTTTTATTTCTTCTAAATGTAACACTTTTAAACTTTAATTATCAAAAAGATTTCATTAATTTTATGAAATCAATTTTATGAAACATACACATGTATACATATATGCATAACAACGTCATGTACATATGTATAATACGTGATACGATGGAATGCAGGATTGCCATTTATAGGTCGTCCACAAGAACCGCTCCCTAATTAAACGGTCGATTATCGTCATGGACTGATTGACAATATCCCATCGACAAGTTGATTAATTTTCACTAAAATTGTCTATTTACATAAATTAGAACATGTTGCTATAACATTCTAGAATTATCATTTGTAACGCATTCAAATAATTATAAAAGAGTAATACACAAGTAGTATAAAATTAATATAGTCAGACATTTCTTTTGTAACAAGAAATCGGGCCTAATTTAATATATTTGAAGTCGAAAAACTACTGTTTTGTTTTATTATATTAATATAAATGTTTTCATACATATTATTTAAAACATTTTACATAATATAAATAAATGCGTTTTTCATTAAGTTTTTAACTTGTTACCTTAATATCTTTTTCATTAGAAGAAGTTTATTCAGTATACTCACTATGCTACAAATTGCATCAAATTTAGTAATTATATTTCTTGTAATGATATATATTTACAGTTAAAATTTAAAATCATTTGTCTGTATCATTTTGTTGAATTATTCAATATTAAAATCGCACTTTTATACATTTATTCTTATAAAAGAGGCAATATTTATAACAATATATTTAGTATAGTGTAATGTTTTAGATAATGCTACCATCTAAACACAAATTATAGTTTTTTAAAGCTTATATAGATAGTATGTATAAAAAACTGAATAACATTCAGTATAACATTTAATAATACTAATAATACTAATAATAAGAATAAAAAATAATACTAATAATGAAAATAATAAATAAATAAAGAAAAATTTTTGTAAAAACTTACAATTATTAATTTTTTATCAAAATAGTAAATATTATATATTTAAATATTAAGTAAAATATTAAAATATTAAATATTTTTTGAAAATATAAAGTTACTACATACATATTGTATTATAATTTGACATTAATTTGTGATTTTAAGTACTTTTCCTTTCAATGCGTTGTAAAGAACATTGCTAGTCCCACGTTCACTGAATAGACTACTTAAATCTCTTTAGATATTTACTTACATTAGAAGAAGCACGTTTGAATTTGAACAGGCTAATAAGATCTTAAATGCAGATTTTGCTCGAATAACGAATCTTTTAACTATTTTTAAAGTAGAGTTTTAAATATAATATTTGACGCAGTTCCACACTCTCTTTTTCATGTCTTGTTGCGTCGAGATGGCAGAAAAGAATTTTATCTTTTAACGTTTTCTGATATCTTCCATTTCCGCTTCGCTAAAGCTATAGGAAAAAAGTTTAACATTTGATATCTCATTCACGTTCTACTTGAAATATCTCTTCAACAACGAGATAGATGAGTGACAATAAAAAATCTAGACAACAATCGCGCAATATGTAGATCATGGATTTCGACGAATATCTTGTGTACATTTATAAGGAAGTTTAAATTTGATTGCGTTTAACAAATCAATAATCGATTAGAATTTCCGTTTTTTCTGTAGTATTAATTTCACTGTTTTTGTGAAACTCGAAATGTGGAAATAATTTAAATAAATACATTATTTACTTATATATCTATATAAGATCTTATATATCTATATAAGATCAAATTGAGATATTCTAGTTATAAAAACGGGAAAAAAGGAGAGAATGAAGAGCGTTATAATTATATATATCTTCACACTAAATTCTCCACGTTCTAGTTCCGTGTACTTACTATAAACACAAAGTAAATACACCTTTAGTAAAGAGCTTTTAATTAATTACGAATAATCGATACATATATAGCGCGCGCGCACACACACATAAGTTACATATTACATGTAACACATTTAATTACACATTAATTACGCAAATTATCGTGTAATATTAGTCTCCAACATAAGTTCATTAGCAAAAAAATCGAGAGATTCGAAAATCGATAATCTGTTTATTCTCGATTAACTTTCCGGCATAAGTAGTTAATTAAAACACGTTCTCTCCTTTTCTGAGAAGGAAAGAATCTTTCCTTCAATTAGTATCGATATTATCGCTATTACCGATATTAGTAGTCACGTCAGGACGCGCCGATGGGTTCTGTGTGTAATTTTATTAAAGTGCCTCTCTCTCTCTCTCTCTCTCTAAGCGTATAATAAAGTTAAGGACACGTTTCGAAGTTCTGTTCTATCCACAAGAGTTCACAGGGTGCATAGACGTGTCTTCCCAATAGAACACTTAACAATTAACCATATTTCTCGCGTGTCCTATCTTCATGATCAGTTTAGTTAGAACGCACATGCACGTGTTAGAACCAAGTCCTGCCAGATCAGAAATCGAATCTTATTCGCTTCTACGTTTTAAGAAATTAAAATAGAGAATTGTTAATTAAACTGAATTGAATTTATACTTAAGTTGTTATATACATATTATAAAAAAAACACAAATTGAAGGAGCTTAACAAAACTTATTACATAATTAAATAATTATTTGACATTTGAAAAATTTTACAATTATAAATGTATATGATATTTGATTAGTAAAAGAAGTATATAATATACTATTATTTTATTCATTGTTAGTATAAAAACATTTCGTTTATATAATAAATATTTGCTATATTTGATTTTCTCAAACTTACTTTTTTTGACAGTTATAGAACTTAAAATACCGGATGCATAAATCTTCAAGAATATCCGACTTTAGTCACGCGTCAAGATCTCAGGATCTTTTTCCCTCCATCTTGTATCCCTCGGGAATGAAGGATATATTTTCTCTCCAGAAGTTATCGCGTTATCTACGCTTAATCGGCCGATCTTTTCCTAAGTTTCCAGAGAACGAATAATTATATCTGATGAATATTCCATTTAATCTGACTCCATCCCTCTGTCTTACGCTCTGCTCATTACGAACGGCTATTCCAAAATCTATTTCCTTACTAATGAATCCTCAGTTTTGTGAATTTTTCACTCCTCACATTTGCATGATAGAAGTTCTTATCTCTTTGCGACTTTAGCTAATGTAATGGATGATAAATGGCGAAAATTTTTTGACCTTTATTAGTTTAATTCTTGTCATATCTCGAATTTATATCTTTTGAAATATTTTTGCTCATACGGTACTAATAATTAATATTATTTTAAATTGTTTTTTATGCGCCGTATGAGAGAGAGAGAGAAATTATTTTGTATATTCATAGATATAAATCCAGATTTCTCATGTAACGTGACATAATGCATGTGCAAACGAGAACGACAGTACTGGAAACAACAGTTGTGATTGACCAGCGCAGGACACGAATCCTTTTTTCTCTAGGGAGCAGTTAGAGCGGCGAATCCCGTAAATACGTGTAAGTTATTTCTGTGCATCGATCTTCTGTTTCCCTATTTGTTTTACACCTGACGTGCTCGGCCGCTGTCTTTCTGTTGTAGGCCGCGATCTATATTTGATCTTACCCCGGCTAAATTAAGTCACGCTTTAATACAATTACGTGATGTCCTGCCGAAGAAACGCGAGTCATAATTAATATTTCGGTCATCTGTACAGATGCGACAGAATTTTTTTCTATTATATCACTACAAAACATTTCTCTATTGAACTCTATCTAACAAAATAAAAGAATAATAAATAAGAATTTTGTATTTAAAAATAGAATAATTTAATAATTATTTTGCACATATATTGAACGAGTGCAAAAGTATGTGCTCGATTTTAGTAGATATTAATATTAAGAAACATACATTATAGTAACAGTATATTTCTACATTAATTCATTATTAAGAAAGTAGTATAGTACCGCCATTGATTGTCATGTGTATATATTGCATATCTATGGAAAAATGACATATTCAATATTCATTTGAGCGAAAGACTTGTATGTTTTGATGAATTTTATGTTGTGAAAACAATTTTGAAAATAAGCGAAAAAAATTGCATTTATGATATATTATGAGTTTCGGAAGAGTGTAATGGTTGGAACTGCCTGTAAAAATATTCAAGATGTTTATCAGTATTATGCATTAGCAATTTGAATTATTAAGAAAGATTTGCAAAATTAAACGTGATGATTTCAACTTTAATGACCAACCACGTCGATCTTTTGATATAAATTATGATATTGTGCGCAATTGAGTGCAGAATACATCACGCGAATTTCAACAGAAGAGATTGTTAAAAGACTCAACATTGACAGATCGACTGCATTTCGATATTTAAAAAAGATTGGGTACACTTTGAAGCTCAATATATGGATACCACATTTGTTAACCGAAGCGAACAAATTGAATCGAGTTTCTGCAGCTGTTTCTTTGCTTGACCGACTAAATAAAGAGTCGTTTTTGACTAGTCGTCAATCGACTAGTGATTGGCAATGAAAAATAGATTCTAACAACGCAATGTTCAACGCAAACGCACTTGGAAACTAACAGATGAACGTGCAGAATTCATGGCAAAAGCCAATTTGCATCCTGAGAAAGTGATGCTTTCTTTTTGGTGAGATTGCAAAAGAATAATTTATTTTGAGCTGCTCTCCGACCGCGATTACATCATTGATTAATAAATAACTTTTGATTAAAATAACATGCCAAATTTCTACTTGAGTTTTAATAATAAATCGAATACGAACTTTTGCACTCACTCAATATTTATGAAAATCAACACTTACAAATAAGAATCGATAAAAAATAGTCTGAGAAGAGTGTTTTGATAAACAACGTAGTCAATCAACGTGTTGAAAATATTTTAATAAACGTTTCTCGATCAGACTTCATTTATGGAATTTAAATGTTACATTTTTGAGAGTTAATTCCAGGTTGTTACATCGAATTATCATTATTGCTGCTAATTTTCATGAAGATAAAAAAGATCTTAGCAGTGAACGCGTTACGAGTTAACACCTTACACGATCGCTCTTCTCCCGATGTTTGAATATGGAAATTCGGCTATCAGTACCAACTATACTGCTGTTGCAGCTGCGAGTATCAAGTAAGCATCACTAGTTGTCTACCATCCATTATGCAGAAGCGCGCCTCGTTTTGGCCAACAAAGAGCCTTGAGCTTCTCTGAGATACTTGTGAAGGCAAAAGCTATCCTATCACGCGAGAAGACCGATGCGGCTAACGTCGGCGATAAATAGCGCGGATTATACACCTGTTTCTCCCGGCTTCTCAAATTGTTCGTAATAACGCCTATAAGGTCTATAATCTATAAGGTAGTCCGATTTTTCGCCCATTGGATAAAGTTTCTTTCATGACTTTGAAGGAATTTTGATCTTTTGATAAAGAAATATCAACGACATTTAGCGTCTTTATTCAAATTACGAAATTACTTCTTCAAATTGTACAGCGACTACAAATCTCTCTCTTTCTTGTTTTTCTAATATTTCTTTGAAAAGCTTCTAACTTGCATAAAAGTTTCTCTATGAAAGAATATAAATAAAATAATAATAGGCAACAAATAAAAATAATATAAGATTTTGGCAAAATAAGATAGAACAGGTGAGCGCGACATTTTATTTCAGATTGCAGAGAAATGTTTCGCTATGTGTGCAGCAATGTCAATACTAAATAGCGTGTTACACAAAATTTCACCTTTTGCCAAATCGCTCGAAGTAGTGATCAATTTATAAATAGCATTACTCTCTAAATTTTATTTTATTTTTTTCCTACATTTTAATAATCGAACAACATCTTAGAAAATTTCTCAATTTTTTTTCCTTTCTCATTCTACAATGTACAAAAATAGACACAATAATGTTTGGCAGTAAATAGCCAAACATTTTTATACATTTCTTTGCTGCAATTTTCTTTTTTCTTTTTATACCCTAGCCACTCGAAGTAGCACATTTATAATACACATGGCAAGTGTCCAACTACTGATTGTAGTTTCATTTATTTTTTGCGTAGGAACACGATACTACACGATACTGTATAGGTACATATAATATCGAGTAAATATTATCACTTAGAAGTAAGTTTTTATGCAATTTGTTCCTTTAAAAAATTATCCGAAATAGCAAATAGTCACTTGTAAGTAGCATTCCTATACTTTCTAAGTTTCTTGTTTTCTCGTGATTATTTCTCAAATAATCAGCTTTTTACATGGAATGTTAAAACATTTCTCAAGCTTTTATTTTAAATTCGAAAAATACGGACATAGTAATACCGACGATAAATAACATTTTTATACGCTCTTTTTGCGCGATTTAACTTTTTTTGTCTCTATTAAATTGCTCAAAACCGACATGCAACATTTTACTCAGTACGCTATGAAATTATGTTAACAATTTTACTATATCTCAATGTCATAATATTATTAAATATACAAATTAACTTAAAAGTTAAGATTTTAAATATTACTTAATGCTACATGTATAAATAACAATATATTGTAATTAGGAAAATTATATAGTATGAATTATATAGTATAAATTATATAGTAAAAGCAAATTATTATTGCAAATTCTATATTCTTGTGAATTTACCTCTGACAAGCGTAAGGATTCCCAGCGGCATCACCAAAATGGCAACCATGAGATCCGTAATAGCAAGACTCATTAAGAAATAATTAGTGACGTTTTGTAGCCGACGCTCCAAGGAAATCGCCAAGCAAACCAGAATATTTCCTGCGGCTGTTCCCAGTACAAGGATAGTGGCAAGCATCGCCCACCAATTGTTGAGTTTATTAACATCGTCTTCATTGGTAGTGGGACTGGTTTTCGTCGTTTCTAGACTGATTCCGATACCGTTTGAAGTAGTAGTATTCCACAGAATCAACGAGTTCTCATAAGAATTCGTCAAGACGACTTGCACAGTCATTGACTTCGTCATTGCTTAGTCAAAACTACACTCACTAACATTCACACACTTTTATAGCACTGTCCATCTGAAAACGCACCGTTTAGGATTGTTGAAAGATATTGAACTTAAATGCCTTTCTTAAAAGAAGGTTGTTGCGCAAGCTCTCAGAATAACGGTGATATATTTCAGGATTAATAGTTGGGAATATATCAAGGGATTTGGGAATTCACGACAAAGAAGGAGAATTTACAAAGGATATATGATTCAATTAAGAAGAAATTAATTGACTTAAAAGTCACTTAAGAAAGAATCAAAGATAATCTATCAAACTAATAAGTTAAATAATAAATCAAGGTGAAATATATTTCTCGAAATCTTTGAAAAAAAACTTCCCAGAAAATGCACATTTAGAAAGACTAATACCAGAAACTTGAAACACGATATTGCGAGTAAGGATATTTAAATGTTACTATTTTCTACAATCGAAAATCTCTGAAATTAAAGTTTTTATCTTAAAAATCTAAAGAGATTTATTTTTGGTAAGTAAGGAAAGTGCAGAAATGTTTTTTAAAAGAAAATCCTCTTTGAAAACAAGAGAGAATTCGCACTACGTTTTCGACGAATTACGGATATCGATATTGATAAAATATCATTGGCGCAAGACTGGTCCGATATACCGAGCGAAATATATTACTGAAAAATGAGGATTATATACTCAACAGGTTACATCAGCGAGCGGATCGTTCGCGCGAGCAATTGCGAATATTATCGTAGTGGGTACCACTTCTAACTTTTTTGTAGCCATTAATACGTTCTCAAATTCAATTGAGTCTACTCAATCGAATCAATAATCCCAGAAAATCTTGAATTTGAAGAAATTTTCTCATCTCGATTCACTTCGTTCTCTTTCTTTATCTGTTAAATATTATAAAGATATTAAATCAAGATATTGAAAAGAAAAGGAAAAAAATTAATGTTCCGAGTCTAATAAATATTTAATAAAACTTTAGAAGAAACTTTTGTAAGAAATTCTATGAGATTCTTTGTAAGATTTTTTAAGATATAAATTAATGAAAAATTAAAATTCAGAGCAAAAAGATTTAAAACTTTATTTTTAAATGTTTCTGATATCAATAATTTAAATGAAGAAAATTAATAAAAACATATTTCAGAAAGCTGTGGTGAGATTGGAACATACATTGTTTGACAAACGTTTCTTCATGACGAAGAAGACAGAAGATCGCGACGATTTTAAATGCATTAGCGTCACTGATAATAAACCAGTAATAGCAAGTGATAACTGACCTCGAAGAGGCTGATGTGCAGAGTAATACGATCCGTAGGAGTTGCTCCGCCGCGAACTACTACCCCACTGGCTTTTATTTCACTACCAGTAACCCCCCAACCGGTGGCTAGCTTGCCGGTGCTTCTCACCCCTGGCGAGGGTTTCGCGCAAGCGTCACGCTACGCGATCTGTCTACATCGAGGGACACCTGTTCGTCCTTCGTTGTCAGTTCTTGTGTTGAATACTTGCATTTGCATGCAAAAATATGATGTACTTAATAAATTATTGACAATATCTCATCACTTGCGATATCGGTTTTGTCTTTTTGACATAAAAATCGGTTTCAACCTAATTTACTGACACTTCTTTCTCTCTCTCTCTCTCTCTCTCTTCTTCTCTATCTTGTTAATTTTTTTCTAATATTTTTCTGTTAGTTTTTAAACAGTATAAAAAAAGTATCGCTACATTAAAGCATTTTCCGTTAAAATAAAGTAAAAACATTGTTAAAATTATATTTCCAAAATTTTCATGGAGACATTTTTCCATGTAACTTGAGAGTAGTAAATTTTAGTGACAACCGCGCGCGCCTGAATAACAAATTCTATCAAGAACAATTTCCGACATGAAAAAAGACTGCTAAAAAGTGACATTGCAACGCTTTTTTAACAGTGCTAGAGAATATTTTATATCTTGTATGTGAAATGTAACATGTATGCATGTTTTCCTACAATTGTAAGTATTATGACTTATGAAATAGCTTTAGTCCACTAATCAACATTAGTTGCAGTAATTATAAAATTCATATTAAATTTTTTTAAGATATTAATTGTATTGTAAAAGTAGAAAAACATTTTAAATTTAATCTGCGGAATGATTATAAGAATTATTGAAATATAGTACTGAAAAAAATGCAAATTATTTATAATTTAATTTAATTTATTGCGAGTAGTGTCATAAGAAAATTGATAAGATTTAGCCAAGATAATATATATATATATATTTATATGATAACAAGTTATAAATTCAGTTGGAATAGTTTTGTTTAATAATAACAGTTTAAGTTATGTATATAAGTTTTTTGTGTTTATTTTAAACTGTATATTTAAAATGTATAAATAAACAATTAATTAATTAATTAAAGCAGAAAATTAGAATTTATGCAAATAAGTATATGCCCTGACTTGTATAGATTAAATTTAAGTACGATGTATATATATGTCTACATATCTTCTTTTTAAATCTACAAAAAATAAATGTTTTACACATATTCTCAAACATACATATATCAAATTATAATTATAGATAAGCCCTATATGTACATTTTTCGCACGTGTATTTAATTTTTGCAGAAAATTAAAGTTAATCTTATTATTCTATTTCAATTATATTCAAAATTCAAGAATATATATGTAAAAGATAACGGTAGATGTTTAAAAAAAAATTTTGCAAAATTTTGTTCACGCTTTTTTATATTCCGAATGTGTTTTGTAATACTACTATTCATTGTTTTGAAATTATTATAACTTTGTTCACGTCATCAAAGTTATATTCTACCGCTATTTCCGTGATATTACTTCTGTCTTTTCAATACATAAATTTCACTGATTATTCTTGCATACAGTATTTATTTTTATATATGTATTATATGTAGAAGTGTGTATATTTTTCCGTCCCACTTTGCACAGACTGCGGACTGTCAGATACAGTAACATGTACTGTTTCTGGTGCGGTTAAAAAATATAGCACACACTAAAGCCGTCAAAATATCAGAGTTTAAAAAAGCAAGTAATTCGCGAATAATGTACGATTTTCTCAGTGATGGCCTCGAGTTTGCAGTGCATGGCGGTACTTAAGAGGATGCTGAACCGTCCTGTTATACCGACGGAATATGTCATTTTAGTAGAACCAACTAATCTCATTATTTATTGAATCAAA